>NJFT01000345.1:0-29492 GCA_002221725.1 Scedosporium boydii | reverse complement strand
CAAAAAAAAAAAAAAAAAAAAAAAAAAAAAAAAAAAAAAAAAAAAAAAGGAGACGGGAGAGTAGATATTCAAAATTGGTTTTGCGGCGGTGCAAAGGCAATTGGTCGCGTTTGTTTTGAGCTTCAGTCACACCCTTCAAAAACGTTGCCTGAAACGGGCTCAGGAAACCTTGAAATCCCTCCAAGGAGGGCAAGGGGATGTTTCCGGAATAAAACAACCAGGATCATCATCCTAATGTAGAATTAGTGAGGATTTGATAGAACATCTCAAACCAAGCAATCAGTTGGATGAAAAGACGAAAGTCGTTGATTGAATTTGATGATCGCGGTGGTATTTTAGAAGCCCAAGTTTTTCCTTCCACCCTTTTCCGAACGCTGCCTAATGAATCGCCCGTAATCTCGCCCTGGTTAATAATATAACGGTTTTCTCCCATCATCACGGAAACACACGCATATTGGCGGCCGTGCTGGTCTGTTGCCAGCTGGGCTGAGCTGCCGAATCTCCCGCCAAGTAGCGCACCGTTTTTTAATTCCGTTCCTGAGCCACCCTGAACAACGACGTTTGTTCCCACAGGCGATGAGTGACACTTCAATCCTACACTCTCTCTTTACTTACACTTGCCCTACTGTTCACGCTCACACTGTAATATTGATGACATTCCTTTCTCATTGACATGAACTTTATGGACGGGAGGCCGGGCAGGATGAAGAATCCCCGGCGACTACCTTTGTATTCGTATTTACATCAAAGTACCTCGTATCAAAAAGTTCACCGAGGCTTTGGCCGAGTTCTTCCGCATGTACGGAGTACCACCAAATTTGGGCCAGGGAACAGACCTTTAGAGGGCAATTCATCACTTTGATATATTAAACTCTCAGCCACCAATGCACTCCCTCCCCTCATATCGAGAAACCGGAGGGTCGCCCTCCCAGCCTGCTTGAATTTCCCTATCATCGGGGGAAACGCTGGACTTCCATTTTGCATCATGGACTCTTCTGCCATCACCAAAATCCTGCCACCGAGCCAAAACCACCGAGTTCCCCGCCGCAATATCCGGTATTTGACCTTTCATCACCCCACATTCTACAAAGCAATACGGACAAGCCCAAGTAGGCACAAGACCATCCCTCCAGCCACATGCAGGGGCCACACATTCGACCTCATGGGACCAGAGGCATACATGCCGCTTAAGAGCGTCACCTCCCTGTCGTTCCGCACTCTCGTGCAACATGTAGGAACACACTTCGGACCAGTTGAGGTGCGGACATATGTTCCAGAGTGGGTAGTAACCTTCTAATACGTCTCGAAAATCCTCCGCTATTCTCGCAGTTTCGCCTGGGGATTGCCCGGCTTTAGAATATAGGTATATCTCCGTTCGAAGTATGAGGTCCGTGTCGACAATCTTGGGTTCTTGGTAGACCCAGACCTCAATCTCGGGCGAACCGGGAAAAGTATAGGAATACTTCATGGTGGCATAAACTATATCCAGAGGGTAATTATTCCACCCGTGTCGTGAAGATCGTGTGATTGCCGCCAAAGTGCTCCATGAGAAAGATGATGGGCACTGCTGCGGCACGGCTTCGCAGCCGAGATTTGCACGTTCACCAACCCCAATGACTCGACATCCCTGATTTTCCCCACTTCGAATCCACTGCTTTGGGAGGCTGGGGAGATGGAAGATCTCACAGCTGGAGCAGAGTATTTGATCGGGAAGGAATCCATCTCGTTCCAGGCGTTCTAGGAGATGCCACTTAGCTTGGGCATTTAGAAGTAGCGAGTCACGACCGAGGCTTTGCAGGATTGTGCGGCTAACAAGTGCCAGCGCCGCTTGGTCCAGACGACTAAGATTTTCTGCGATGGCCAGTATCAACTCGAGAGGAAGTTTGTCCAGAGTAGGAACACATCGTGATGGATTCTCCGGTCGCGGAACATCAGAGTACGCCGGCGGACTTTCATCGGGATGTGAGACGCTCGAAGACAACTCTCCCGAGCGAATTAGATCCGCCAGTTGCTCCTCCAGGGTTACTCTCAGCGGAGGGTCTAGCTCAGTGCCCGTGTACGTTTCCGTCTGTTGTCGGCGCTGGCGTCGGATACGGCTATCTAGTAACCTGAGCAGCATGGAATCCCGAGCTTTGGCGACAATGCGATCGAACATTTTCGTTTGCTTCATTGGGGTAAGAGAACGGTATAAAAAGAGAAAGAAAGACAATCATGCGGTGAACTACTACCTTAACACGGGGCTATAAGGTTTTTATACTACTCTGACTAGTCCTAAGACCGAGGAGGCCGTTGGCTGGGCGCGCCGTGTTGAGGCCCCCTTGCACTGACTCACTAACCCACAACAGTGTTCACTAGTAGCACATCTTTGTGTGAATCTGTGGTCGGCAACACACATTCCGCAGGAAAAAAAAAGAACTGCCTTTTCTCTGTCCGTTAATCTTAGTATTCCAATATTCCAGTATTCCAGTATTCCAGTATTCCAGTATTCCAGTATTCCAGTATTCCAGTATTCCAGTATTCCAGTATTCCAGTATTCCAGTATTCCAGTATTCCAGTATTCCAGTATTCCAGTATTCCCAGCCCCCATTGTCGAAAAGAGGGTTTCCCTTTCAAGACAAGTCAGTACTCGCTAAGAAATCCGCCATAGTGAAGTACCATTGTGCCAAAGCGCACGCACTGAAGTGCCCTGAGAGAAAATAAAGGAACGTGTCTTGATAGAGTATTTGCTCCAGATCATCCAAAAGTTTTGCCAGACACTGACAACTGTGCACGACTCAAAAGACTCCGACACAATGGCGACCAGTTGACGAATTAATTTCAGTTGTTGATCAGGAAAGGAAATTACTAATTCCTGTGGATCGAGGGAAAATCACACTCCTTCAATGTTGACTTGGTCAGAGTGTGAAATTCGATGACTCAGGCCCGTCGGACCGCCACACCAAAGTACCTTGGATGTTAGCCAGGCGGCAGACGTGGTCAAGGTGTCAACGCCGGGCAACCGATTCGCTTCCCGCCGGAGTTTTCCCGAGAGCCTGCTCGATCCTTGATTATTATTTTGGTGTTTTGAGGGACGCGATCGAAGACCAACCCAGACGTGACCAAGTTACAATCTTCGAATTCTCACGTCTGCTCCCGCGCCCCGGCTACTTCGTAACTTTTGGATTGATTGAGATTTTTTTCTTTTGGCTTTTCTCTTTTTTTGGATAACAAATAACACGACCCATTCCGCAGACTCTCCTGTCCGCAGTTTTGGTGTCCGTGATTCGTCTGTGCTCTTCGTCTTTGTCTACTAACCGTATTAACGTATTAACGCAGAACGATGACCGGCCCCGCCGCCAACACGGGCGAGTACTTCGCCCAACTGGAGATGGTCCCGCTCCCCAAGGCTCCGGAGCCCGCCAACCCCCCGGAGGTCGTGAAGAACGCCGAACCAGCCATGGGCCTCGAGCCCGACAACGCGCCCGCGCCCGCCGAAGTCTCTGCAGGCCTCAAGAATGAGGACAAAGGCAAGGGCAAGGTCGACGAGGCCGCCAAGACCGTCGTATCCTCCTCCAAGAGCACCAACCCCCCCGAAGCCGGCGGCCCCACCAAGCCCAGCGGTCCCACCGAGGCCGCCCACCCCGCCGAGGCCTCCGCAGCCGTCAAGAACAAGGCCGAGGTCACCCGCTCGACTAAACTCCCCAAACCCGCCGAACCCGCCGCAACCAAACCCGCCGAGATCACTCCAACGACGGCCCATCAGCGAGGCTCCCCACCCAACCCCCTCGCCCTCTTCAAAACCCGGTTTTCCCGTCGCGCTCCGACCTCCGCGGACTCGGCGCCGCCTCAGGAATCCTCGGCCAAGGCCGCCAAGGGCAAGAAGCTAGAGGTCCCCAAGACCGCCGAGACCCCAAAGCCCAAGACACCCCCAAAAGACCCCAAGGGCAAGGAGCCAGAGACGCCCTCCGGGAAGCCCAGTAAATTGAAGAGGGCTCTCCGCCGTTGTTTCTCCTTCGGGAATGTTTTTACTCCCTCCCGGCCCTCCTCCACTCCCGCGTCCGTGTCCACCCCGCCCCCCCAGATAGACTATCTGGTGTTTTTAACGGCTTGGCTCACTGTCCTTGCGGGAACGGGCACGTTTCTCTTCTTTCGGCCGGAGACAGAAGGCGAGGACGCTAAGGTGGCCGTGAAGATGGGTATCATCTTAGCGAAACTTGTTTTGCTTATGTGCGTCGGCCCGATTACCCGATGTATACAGGGTCACCTCGACGCCGTCTTCGACAGCCGACCTGCGGCCGACTGGTACCCTCAATAGGCAGGGGTTGCTGATCGGCTTGTGTGTTATATGTTAGTTTTGGTGGTAGTCTTGTTTGCCGTCTCGGCGGCACTCCTTTGCTCCCCGATCGGGAAAGATATCTGGTGGAGCTTACTTGGGCTTATCCCAGTCGTCTTTTTCCTTGGGCCAGAGTATTTTGCCCGGCTCTGCGCCCTGTTCTCCCAGACCAAGCCCTTGCCCCAGTAGCCCCTCTAGCCCCCCCCCCCCCCCCCCCGGGCCGCCGTTGTCTTAAGGTTTGTATCTTTCATTAATTACATCTCTTCGCTGCTTGTATAAAACTGGAAAATAAAAGAAAAAGAAGAAGAAAAAGAAGAAGAAAAAGAAGAAGAAAAAGAAGAAGAAAAAAAAGAAGAAAAAAAAGAAGAGGAGAAGAAGTAAAAGGCCTTGTATTATCTTTGTCTGGAAGGACTGTAGGACTATCGAATTAGACACGGTGTTTCGGTTTTGTAGACCTAACAAAGTGTAGACTTTGGCCGTATTTGAATTCTCATGGGCTTAGTATTTCTATGTCCGCTAATCAAGTTGCGGTCCTGCACACCCGCACCCAATTAAGTGAGTCCGTCAGCTTCGCGGGATTAACTAGTGATGAGTTCATCCTGTATTATACTCGATTTGAGAAGAGTTTGAAAAATAACCCCCTGGAACTATATAGCTCTAAAGTTACATATTATCCCGGCCATGCTCCCTACAGGTGCAAGAATCGTGAAAACATCAACCCCCGACAAGGACTAGGAATACACTATTGCTACGGGATCTCAGCGGCTCTTACATAGTCAAGCTGGCGGCAAGTGGGCTTGAGAATGAGTGGGGAGACTGTAAGTCAGCGAGGTCGATGGCTGTGTTTTCGGCAGTTTTAATAAGCTCGAAAACTAGCTCTTTATCAATCACTGGCTCTGTATCCTCAGGCACCCCGGTGTCTTGCGCCAGTCCTACGTCCTTCCAGCTAGGTTGCAATAATCGTTCCGTAGAGACTAGGTGCCGTCTTTTAACGACCCCGGGCCGTCCCCAGAGGCAAGTTTGTTGCGATGTATCAATATGCTCTGATATCGTCTTCCATGAGAGGACTAAAATAAGCTTCATGTTACTTCCAAGTACAGAAACTGAGGCGGGCAATTTCATTGCTGTTGATCTCCGTAGTGACATCGGAGTCTTGGCCGAATATCTGCCAAAATAATTTATTTCATCTATTTTTGTGCGAAGCGAGTAGGACTCAGCTGCTTTCTATTACTAGGACTGCGCTATGGAGTGATGAGTATCATGGTTTAGTTCACTTGTTTGAGCCGGTACTGTTCATTCACTTATCAGCTGCAATACTACAACTCCTTTTCTGTCGCCTTCATTCCCTAGGACATTTGGGATACTACTTGTTTTCCGTCTTTTCCGTCTCGACCCGGAACAACACATTTCTGCCCCATGGAGCCGTCGTCCCCGTGGCTTGCAGGAGTTGTGTCTCCCGCTTGGCTCCCCACAGTCCACTACATGGTTCGACACAAGGGTGAGAATGTGTAGAAGCAGAAATCAAATTCAGGTGGAGCGTGGCAAGAGTGAATGCTCGGCATGGCTTCTACACAAGTCTAATAATTATTTACAATCCAAACAAATTTACATCTGGGCTTTCGCATCTAAGTAGGTGCTAGCTGGAATGACGCTGGCAGCGAATGGCCCTCGCGCTGGAAATTGCCATGCTTTTACTCCTGGAGAATGACGGGAGTTAGGTCTGCCCTACATGAGCTGAAGCGTAGATTTTAGAGGCGTGGGTCAATGTTTGCCTGGTCTGAATCGAGTCGTCGTATTAATCGATGCTGATTGTTTCGACGCACGACCATAGATGTAAGTGATTAGTCCATTGTTCCGGCGAAAACGCAGATAGGTTCTAGGCTTGAATGGACCAGAAAGCATCGGCGTAGTATACTCTGTCACTACTAAGCCATCGCTCCACCACATTTGATGCAGTATTAACCTTGAGGCCGTGTCGATGTCTCCTGGCCTCCCAACTGAGGCACTGAATCAATAACTATTGACTAATATTAACTTCATGATTCCCATCCTCACTGAGTGTGGCGCAATTCTTTTTCTGTACCAGTTACAATATTCATACAGTCAAACAATCCTCTCGACTCGCCGTGAACACTCTCATCATACAGAGGTACAGAGAGTGAAGAGTTTCAAACTCATGCGAATGACTGTAATGGTCCTTGATTCTCCGTTATGCACTTTCTTTCATAAGGAGTAACCGCCAGAAACGAATCAAGGCTTTGGTCCTCCGACCCGGAAGATGGACTTGTGTCGCGACATCCAATCCCGGCTCCGACTCCGGGAGAACCCCACCGCGGTACGGCGGGGCCGTTGTCGGAATTTGGGCCATCTTCAGTTTACCGCGTTCCTACCAGGTCACCAGGCTGGACTTCGCATTGCCACAAAATTTCGCTTGCTGCTGTACTTCATACACTACGTCCGCCGCCATTTCGTCTATCCTAAAAATTCCATTCTTAACTCCGGAAATTAAGCAAAAACAAGGGTCCAGAATCCCCAGAGGCGGGGTCGAATGACGTGCTCGCCAATAAACGCACCTGTCGTTTCGATTACTGCCAACCACCTTGGCTGGGCTCATTTGCCCATTGGTTCCGCATTCTAAGCTTAGTGGAAGATAGAGGACTAGGGTCTTAGCTCTCGATTATGGGTCCCTGGATCCACTCCCCGTAACAGGTCCGTATCGGGAACGGGGTGCAAACGCCATCAACGCTAGGTATTAACACCCTGTTTACCCTCCGAATTGGGAGGATGGCCCGGGCCCAGAACTGGATTCATGTGTCCTACTCCAGGTCAACTGTCCATGTTCACCAATCTCGGCTTTGCGTCTCGCCGCCACCTTGCCGTCTCTTCCAATGAAGATGCCACATTCGGAGATAGCAGATATGTGCCTCACTAGTCCCATGTTGACTATTCCTGGGTTGCATGGAGTGGGGGTTGGGTTTCCTGCCCGCCCCTGCCCCTGCCCCTGGTCCCTGTCCTTGACGAGCGACATGTCGTATTAAACACCTCCCCACGATGCCCGTGAGTTGGAAGAATATCCCGACTAACACCACACCACAGGCTCTTCCAAGGAAGAAATCGAACGAGCCTCGCTAACAAGACGCGTCTTCGCCCATGTTCACTCTCGAGCACACAATTTGCCCGCACACTGGCGTCAAGTTGCCACCCAAGTCTCTTCCGGAGAACGGGGCGTAAGGCTCCCTCGATACCCATACCGTTGGGATGTCCTATTTGTAAACACTTATCCAAGCATGGGTACATTATGTTGGAATTTGAAATGTCACCTCTATCTGCATATCTTCCAAACGGGGTCCTCAGTCATGTATGTGCCGCTCGTCCTTCAACGACGACGGAACCCACCATCTCGGATACAACAAGATGCATTTCATTTGTATGGACAAAAATGGCGTCATCGAACAACCTCCCAAATCGCGACCTGGGTTTTCCCATGGATCTGGATCCCGCCATTTTGGCTCGGTTGACTTTTTGTGAGCTGAATTGATTGAAAGAATGCCGATAGCGCTTTTCTGCCTCTCGGGGCTATGGATGTGGACCCTGAGCTTTTGTCTTTCCCCTCCGAATCTGTCCTCGCGGCCGGCAATAGATAATATCAATCATATATTTTTATTATAAGGAATATTTCCCAAGTTTATCTTTCGAGAATTCTATCGACTCTACCTCCCTACGTCTCAGGGCCTGACAAAAGAGGGATGTGTTCCCGGCCTTAAAGGTTCTTATCTATCACTATTATAGCCTACGCCAGCTACTCCTTTCACTATTGGCTTATACAAAAAAGGACCAATATGGCGACCGTCATCTCATCAATCAAGTATGGTGACTCCTCGTCCGACGCGGAATCGGTTGAGAAGAAGAATGATGCTACCGTTGAGGTCGCTCCCCTCGGCAAGCCATTCAATGATACACGGCGGTTTTTCTGGGAGAAGAAGATCAAGAGTGAGGATCTAAATGCCATTGCGACGCAGCCAAGCGTCTACGATAACCCCGTCTTGGCAGAAAAGTATCAGCCACGCTCCGACTGGTATGTATATCTTGCTCTGTACAACCGTTCGACCAATCTTCTAATCTCATTTTAGGGAGAACATCCATCGTTTTGACCCCTCTGCGCGATGGACCTGGGGAGAAGAGACCAAGTTGGTGCGGAAGATTGACTGGAAGATCATGATATGGGCGTGTATCATGTTTGTCGGCCTGGAGATCGATCGTGCAAACCTTGGTCAGGCGGTCTCTGACAATCTTCTCGACGACTTGAAGCTAACGACAAATGGTGAGTGAGATGTGCTGAATTTTAGAGCTACGGCAGCCGGCTCGCGAAGACCATGCTGACTTAGTCCTTCTCTAGATTACAACCTTGGCAACACTGTCTTCTTTGCCTCCTTCTTGTCAGCTGAGCTGCCGTCTCAGCTCATATCTAAGAAGCTTGGTCCAGATCGTTGGATTCCCGCACAGTTGACTCTCTGGTCCATTGTTGCCGCCTGCCAGTTCAGGCTCTCCGGCAGGTCATCGTTCCTTGCCTGTCGGGCCCTTCTAGGTCTCCTACAGGGCGGTTTCATCCCAGACGTAAGTCAATCTTCCTATATTGCCTCTGGATGACGGCATCGGCCAAACCCGTACTGACGAGCAGTGAAGATCATTCTTTACCTCTCGTATTTTTATAAACATCATGAGATGACACTTAGACTTGGCTTTTTCTGGCTGTCCATGACCGTCGCAGACATCATCGCCGCTCTTGCGGCTGCTGGTTTGCTCCAAATGCGCGGTGTTCTCGGACATGAGGGATGGAGATGGTTGTTCTTGATCGAGGGACTCTTTACTTTGGTGATCGGTATCATCTCTTTCATTCTGATGCCGCCCAGCCCTACCCAGACCGCCAGTCTGCTGCGCGGAAAGAAGGGATGGTTCAATGAGAGGTAGGCAACTGAAAGGCGCATCCCACCCCGTTAGCTCCTAGGTGGAAACTAACATTTTCTATACAGGGAGGAGGTCATTATGGTCAACCGTATCATCAGGGATGACCCCACCAAGGGTTCCATGCACAACAGACAGGCCATCACCCCCAAGCTGCTGTTCAAGAGCATCTTGGATTTCGATCTGTGGCCAATCTACCTCATCGGTCTTACTTTCCTGGTCCCTGGAATGCCACCAAGACAATACTTGACTCTGTCACTAAGGTAAGCGATACAAAAGTAACTTATTAAACTGTAACAATGCTAATAGATATTTGAAGGCAAATGGGCTTCAATGTCTTCCAGACGAACTTGCTCACCATCCCCGCGCAGGTCCTTGGAAGTAAGTGGCAGCTTGTATATTGTGGCTTTGTCTTTCATTTCAAACGCTGACATCAACTCAGTCATTACGATGATGGTACTCTTATGGGTTGCCGAACGCTCCAAGCAGCTTCTACTCTGGTCTGTGCTACCTCAGATTTGGAGTCTTCCGCTCCTGATCTGGCTGCGCGTGGCCTACGATCCCACAAAGTCGAGGTGGACAACGTGGGGAATCCTCACTCTTCTCATCGGAAAGCCACTCTGTAAGTTTGGGAAGGAGAGCCTCAATACCTCCCTTGAGTCAGAGACTAACAAGGTGAACTCTCTAGCACACGCCATCCAAGTTGGTCTCGCCTCCAGGAATTCCAACAGTGTACGCGGCCGAACAGTCTCTGCGGCCATGTACAATATCTTTGTTCAGATCGCACAGGTGATAGCCAGCAATATTTACAGAGCCGACGACGCTCCTCTGTACAGGCGTGGAAATTCGATCCTGCTGGGGCTGGTGGCCTATAACACCGTTCTCTACATCGCCGCGAAATTGTACTACGTATGGAGGAACAAGTCCCGCGATAAGAAATGGGCTGCGCTTAGTGATGACGAGAAACTCAAGTATCTCGAGAAGGAAGCGGATAGTGGAAGTAGAAGGTTGGATTTCCGTTTTGCTAGCTAGATAGATTAGGACAGGGACGTGAAGAGCTGGGAGCCGAATTCCAGGAGAACTGTAGCAAGGGTGAATCATCAGATTAGTCTGTTGGTGAATGTAACTGCAATCTAGAGAAACTTGATTACAATTTAAACAAAGCTACACCTGCACATTGGCAGCTGAGTAGAACACCGTGCGTTATGATCGGGCGAGTGGCTTTCAATTTGGAAATTGCAATGCTCCTTCTCTTAAAAAACGACAGCTTCATATGTCTCCATGATGCCCCCCTCATTTGGATGGTAGATGCAATATCCTTCTGTGACAGCTCTCATATCAACTTGCTGTTGTCATACCCCCCGTGTTCGCAACGCCAAGATCCCTTTATCAGATCTCATTACAAACCGGTTGATAATACTGTGCCTGTCAGGGACCTTGAGGTGGTAGACACACGGCGACATGTCTATTATTAACCTCACTCTTATCACCGACGGCAGAAGATATCCCGGAAGAGTGTGGGGTCGACGCCGTGTGTGTGTTAGCTAGCCGGTGGCGTCATCAACAATGAGGGTGAGAACATATCTCTACAACCCTCCATCTTGCCAATGGAGGGGGTTGCATTAACCTCCCCCATTGATTAGTTTCTCAGTGGGTAACTGGAACCAGGGTGGTGGGAGAGGGAGCATTTCGGGATTTCGACATCTTGCGCAGATATTAGTGCTCTCGAGTCGACGGATACAGGAGTTAGAAACATGCCTAAGTCCGACAGAAGATGGCGCCTGGCTCTATTTAACCGCGCCGGAGATCCTGCTTCTTGATTTCTGTTTGTTGCTTGTGCAAGTTAAAGATCACTCCCGATCCAGATCACCGACTTGAGAAAGAAATCCCCTGCGAGTGAAACACTTAAAAACGGAAAAATGGCTCCCACTGCTGTTGAGACTACCCCTGACACCCTCCCCACGGTCGTCAAGACTCTTAAGGAGGAGGTCAGTAAGCCGCAGCCCCTTAGGACTACTGGCGTCCTCGACCAGTACGAATCCTTTGATGTCACCCCTGTGATTGGCCGCGAATATCCGAAAGCGAACCTCGTTGAGTGGCTGGAATCTCCCAACTCTGACGAGCTTATCCGTGACCTTGCCATTACAAGTAAGACAAATAAAACTTATCACTTGGGGCCTGTACATCGACTAACATTACCCAGTTTCTGAACGAGGAGTCGTCTTCTTCCGTGCTCAGGATAACCTCACCAACGAGCTGCAGAAGAAGCTCATCCTCCGGCTTGGTGAGCTCACTGGTCGACCAAAGACCAATGGTCTCCATATCCATCCCCTTCTGAACTCCGAGCGTGAAATCCTCGGCGGCGACGACCTCGAAATCAGCACCATCAGCTCCGTCCAGCAGAAGAAGTATTACAAGGCCAACTTCAAAGAGGGAGCAAGCGCAAAGAAGCAAGCGCGTGCCCAGTGGCATAGTGACATTGCTTTCGAGCCTGTCCCTGCGGACTACAGTTCGCTTCGCCTCGTCCAACTACCAAAGACCGGCGGTGGTATGTGCTCATCATTACTGCTGATTTTAAGTGTATAAGCTAACCTGATGATCGTTAGACACCCTTTGGGCTAGCGGATACGACCTTTATGATATCCTCAGTGAGCCTTTCCAGAAGTTCCTCGAGACCCTTGACGTGACGTTCGAGCAACCCGGCTTCGCAGCGGCCGCTGAGCGCAACGGGTTCAAGCTCTATGACAAGCGTCGTGGTGCCCCCGAGAACATCGGCTCCATACTCAAGGCCATCCATCCAGTTGTGAGGACAAACCCAGTGACAGGATGGAAAAGTATTTTCCCAGTAGGCGGTCACGTTAGCCACATCAACGGCGTTACAGAGGAGGAGAGCCAGAAGCTGCTCGATTGGTTCCTTGACCTTCTTCACAAGAACCACGACCTCCAAGTCAGGCTCAAGTGGCAAAGCCCCAATGATATCGGTGCGTCTTATAATCTCAAAATTACTTCTATGACTAGGGAGCTAACATGTCTAAAGCCATCTGGGACAACCGCAGCGTGTTCCACACTGCCACCTTCGATTATGACGAGCAGGGCGATCGCTTCGGCAACAGGGCGGTTGGATTGGGCGAGAAGCCTTATTACGACCCTAATAGCAAATCCCGCAGGGAGGACCTGGAGGCTAGGAAGGCCAGTGCTTGAATTTGAACGGAAGATGTTCTGCATGGAGTTTGGAGTGAGAGCGAATACCCAAGGAGGTGCCAGGCATGATGCATACATCAGCGTAGTTTCCCCATAAATGGTCTTCAATAAAACGAGATTGGCATTCCACATGATGGTAATACTCTTGTCCTTGCCATGCATGTCGTCTCACTGTCATTACAAGTCGATAAGGTTGAAGCATTGCCATCGAGTAGTCCTTTCCGATCAGCTCGTATAGAGAGCCTCGGTTGCCCTATGTCTTGATTTCTTTCACTGGTCAAACACCACAAATACAAGATGGCCTATGCGAAACTTAGCGGCAGTAGTCTAGCCAGATATTCAGGACGGCGAATAATCCAAGCTCTTCGTAGAAAATTTTCCGAACGGGCACACATCTCCTCTAGAACTCAAGTGATTCCCAACATATTGCAGAATTAACCTTCGAACTGGTGCAGAAGTTGGCAAAGGCGGCATCGCCCAAGCAAGCATAAGCAGACAGAAGGACGGCAGAACATGTCAGCCAATCTGTGATATAGTCGTCTAGATTTTCTACATGGATTGCCATATGTATACACCATCGCCTATGAAATATCTCCTTCCAAAAAATCTATATATCGATCGAACAGGGTAGAAAATCTGCGATGATTTGACCGATGGGAATAGCTTTCACAGTTTCCGTCCGGACACCACAAGACGTGGCAACTCGCATCATCCATATTCAAACTGTACGAATCCGGGTCTAAAAGACCGTACCACTCCACCGGCACCTTATGCGCTGATGCGTACTCGGATATTCGGAACCCGATCGACTGCTCGTGAGAAATGTGCAGAGCAGGGCATTCCACGCACTTTTGACACCTCTCCACCGAAAAGCCAAATCTTCGCATCGGAGAAAGGGAGCTCCCGCTGGAGACGGAGTGCGGGGGGCGGGCGGCGCCGCTGGGAACACCCTTGGGGCCGGGCGTAAAGAGATTCAATCTCGGTTCAACTCTGCAACTCCTCCAGCCGATGTCAGTTGTAGGCAAAAGTTTCCAATTGAAGCGCTCCCGGCCACGGTACCGGAGGCAGGCGCAGACGTTGGGATCAAAAGCCGACATTCGGATAGGCAAATACGCATTGGGCTCGGGAATTATGTACTGGCCGGCATCGACGTACAAAGTCTCGATAATCTGCCTCATTTGTGTCGTGGAAAACCCCTCTTCTTCAAAGGTCGGCATCCTGAACGGTTCCAGGGAGACGTGGGCATTCCAAGTGATTGTGAAGGTGGTCGTCCCGAAGTCCTTTTCGAGAATGGCATGAATTCCGTTGTATTCGTCCAACCCGCCGCTGTCGCAGGTGAAGCAATGGCTCGGATCGCTGCACAGGGTGACGCGGAAACACTTTTGTTCAGTTCTTGCCTGCTCATCAATCCATCCCCTGATATCCGCCCATCGGAGAACTGCATGTTGGCAGATCCGCATGTACCCTTCGTGGGCGAGGCAGACGCGTTTCTTCCTCCCCGTGAAATTGGTGAATCTCTGAGAGGCCGAAAAGAATAGGGCCGATCGTTTCATTTCGCAGGTGTTGCAGTAGAGCATGCGCGTCATCAGAGTCTTGAGTTTCGAATTCCTGTCGCCCTGGATCCGCGCATTCAGACAGTCGGGGCAGAACTTGTCCTTGTCGATGAGGGACCGGAATCTCTCACATTCGGCTGACGACAAGATGCATGGGGGCGTCCAGCTCGACAGGTCGTCCTCGGCCCATGGCGGGTGGTATTTTCGAAAGCTGGGGGAAGAAAAGAGGATCAAAAAGATGCGAGAGGTCTGGCGAAGACACATGAGACTGGGTAGATCGAGATATTCCATGATATCGAGAAGCACTTCATCGGGAAGTCGGCAAAGCGGAGATTGGGTCAGATTATAGTACGCGGGAGCTACGATGGGATCCATCCTCCGGGGAGACGAATAGCCTCCCTCGCTTGCGACTCTCGAGTGAATTGGATGGCAACCATGTCCAGCATCGGTGCCCTCAGTCGCAGTCGGGGCACGCGGCAGCGCTCTGCGTGGCGGTTAGGATTCGCGAACATGCTGTCGTGTGGCAATTGGCTGGCGGGGAGCCTGACTTACCTTGAATCATTCCGGTCTCCAGCCTGCCCTCTTGTTCTTGCCGATGAAATAAAGGCTTTGAGATCCCGAGCCCAATGCGATGCCATTTTCGTTTCGCCTCGAAACAGCCATTTCGGTGATTAATTTAGAAATTCCCCCAAAAAAGACCCCGAGGCTCTCTCGGTTTTGCGTTCTGATTCCCCCCTTTTACACAGCCCCCTACATGTACGAGAGGCGCTCCACTCCTTGAAGGATCCCAGCTGCAGCATTCAGTTGGCCAAGGAAAGTGGTCTGAACGTACAGTACGAACAACGCACACGAGATCCGACCAAACAGACGATGTCGCCAGCTGCATGTTGGAAGGCTTGCAACCCCTCGCGTCTCACGTGATTGCCTGCTCGCCTACTCCCCATCATGTTCTTGGCGTCTCCACTGAGCTTGCAACACGAGAATGTGTCCATTTTAGTGCTCCCCACAAGTCTGGCTGAAACGGACAGAAATTCGAGGTCTCAGGTATCATGACGTCAATTCTCGGAACATTTTATTGTTCCGATCCGATAATTCGGGCCCAGCCTCCAATTACGTAACCGATCCACTCAAAACAACGAGAGAATCGGCGCCAGATGGCAAGACTCAGGGCCAGGTGCATTCAATTGCAGGCGAAGAACCTCCCCCGGCTTCTGACACACGACACGTATCGAGATGTCGTCAAGCCAGGTCGGGTGCCAGTTTAGCGGGCCACGCTGGGGAAATGAGACTCAGGGGAAGACGATCAGATTGCCGATCGCCGCAGCTCCTTTCGCAGCTCTGCGCACCAAATGATTAAAAATCTGACGGGCTCGGTCACTGTTGCCGAGATCAAGGGGGGAAGCAAAGTAGTCCGTGGCATGAAATACGGCAATCCCCCCGCTTGTTCTTACCTGCCATGACCAAGTTTTCGCCTGTTGTTGATGCGCGGGCGGTAACTTCTTGCGTCTGATGTTGGCGGGAGAGTTGACGCATTGATGGGTCTCATCCCATTTGTGACAGGCCCCATTGACCCTGGGTTGAAGGATAGACCTGGTTCAAGCAATGATCTGTTGATGAATCTGATGAATAATCACTTGTGATCGTGAATACAAAAGAACCGTGTTCTCCGCGCTTTCGGGTGTCTTGTCCTTCTCTCGGCAGCTCAGTCTCTACATTAGACACTATCATTTGAACTTGATTCACGGCCCGGTGTCGTCCAGTCTTTTCCCTTCTATTCAAAACAGACCAGGAGTCCTTCTTTTTCAAAAATCTATCATTTTTAATCCTTCAAAATGGTTCGCATCACTCTCTTTGCCACTCTCGCTTGTAAGTCTTCGCCTGTCCCCATCTTGATACCAACACGAAAACGCAGCGTCTTTCCAGTACTAAAGGACAATCCGGTACGTAGTCGCGGCTACCGCCCTCGCTCAAGCCATTCCCAATAACGCAGGTGCGTCCAACGTCGGGAACGGGAAGGGGCTTCAGTTCACCACCGGCGGCTGTGTCTCCAACGCCGACTGCCAGGTAAATACACGACTCCCGAATCCCCTCTTGTCGCTCTCTAGATGCTAAAGAAGGCCAAGGAGGGATGTTGTGCCGGCAATGGTCAAGGAATCGGCATCTGCTCTGGAATTGGAGCGGAATTCCAGAATGGGAAACAAGGCTGCGGCTTCGTTGATCCTAATGCGGCCGCCACAATCGAGGCCGCCCAGGCCCAGGCGGCTGCCCAGGGTTTCTAAGCGATCTCTGGAGACTTGGACATTACAAAAGGAAAGGTTGTCTTCATTATGGACTGGACCGAGGAGCGGGACACAGGAAGAACAGCATAGGGCTCAAGGAAGCAGACATTTTTGGGATAAAAAGCGCTTTTTTGAGATAAATACAGATTTCCCTAATGCGATTTCTACGAACCTGTTGCAAGAGAGCACAAGTGAACGTAACATGCTTAGCAGAAAACTGTTGAACCTATGTCAAGCTTTTAGCCTTCTACAAAACCACGAATCATGTAACTTTACTGAGTTTGGAAGATATACAGCTTTCTTCATATCCCCCAATCCTTGATTACCTTCGAGATGCGAGCCCAAGATTTCGACCACCGAACCTCTAAATACAGGACTTGAAATGTATAGACATGAGAAATAAGGAAAACACGTTGGTCCGGGACCCTCTGCTGAGCAATTCACTGTGAAGGGGCTCTGGCGCGAGTGTTGTCTTCCGATGTATATAGGGACCTTAGAACATGGTGCCGGGAAGCTTCGAGCGACAGCGTCAATCAAATGTCTGATTTCGTTCTGAAGGGGGAGGAGATAACAGGAGGTAATCGCCGGGAAATGACAATAGAGTCCCAAAAAAGAAGGTACTGTCCTCCATAAATTTTGTGAATACCCTCGACACTCAAGCTCGCACTCGAAGTCGCTCCTGTCTCGGCGCTGGTTAGAGCAATAGAGCAAAGAGGTTTCGGATTAATGAAGCCGTACCTTGCTTCCCATTCCGGAATCCCACCCCAATTAAGGGAAGTAGTAAGAAGAATAGAATTCCATGATCCCAAAGTCTTCATTTAAGCCTGTGAAAGGAGCTTGTGAAAGGAAAGCCGAGATCATCGACAACAGCTTTCTCGCCGTCGTTGAGCTTGAAATTCAACACGCACATCTCAACAGGTTTGGTGGTTGAGCGGCGTGGAAGTGCGGCGAGTAGCTCATCAGACGCCACATCAGCAGTAGAGGTCGAGGTAACAATGGGCAATCTAATTTCAATGTTACTATACATCACCTACAAACCCTTCAAGGAAATCTCAGAGATATTAAAGGGATTTAGGGTACTGTTCATCAGCGGGGATCCCTGTGCGCATACGGCCAGTATAGAACAGCTCGGAGGGCAAGACCTCAAGGCCACCGTAGGAGCGGTGATTAATGTAGAGATGATTTCGTAGCGCACCCACCCGATCGGCGCGTTCCATGGTGCTAATGGTCAACTGCTTGAAAAAACGGGTGTAAGGACTGCTGGTGCAGTGGCTATATAAGACTCCTCACAGTCAAGTGCCGCTGGTCGCGACACTTGGAGCATCTTTTTGTTGTCAAATGGTCTAGCTGTAAGCAGATCACACATGACAACGGTTTCTGATCAGCTTGCTATCTTCGCGGGCGTTGTTCGCAAGACTGGCGACGAAAGGGCGAGTCTGCCGGAAGTCCCCAGTGTAGATCCACACCTTGGGAGGGAAGAACGCAATGGGAATGAGGCTCGTTAGCTCTCTCGCGTGAGGGGCTTCGTCCAGAAAGACGACGTCGGGGTGGTACATCTTTGGGAAGTTTCCAGAGGCGGTAAAGCCGGCCATCCTGAGCACACCGGAGTAGAGTTTGTACACTCAACGCCGGAGAGATAGAGCCTCTCTCGGCGACTGAACGCCTTCCTTCAACAGCTTTTCGAGAGATAACCGCAAGCCTAGACTACTTTTCGTCCTTGCGTGGCAAGATGCCAAGAGTGATGACAGAATGATGTTGAATTCACCCTGGTATCCCTGATATTGGGTCCCGACGGTTCGTGGGACCAAGCGTTTCGGATTGGCGTCTTCGGGGCCAAGGAGGAGAGCGACTTGTCGGGTTCCGAACTTAAGCCAAGGATTGATGAAATCCCGGAAACTCGATGCTCTTGATGAGTGCGTGGAGTCAACATTAGTTACCGATTCCGGGGGTGGGGATGGCACGGTGCCGTTCTAGGGAAGATTTCTTCGCATAGTGGAAACTCTTTAAAGTGGAGAATTGCTCACAGCTTCCGACTCAGCTGAGGTAGTTAAAGAAGGTAGAGTTCCAGCTTTGGGAGCCACCAGGGCTATCGTCATTTCCATTCTCGTTGGTTTGTATGCTGGCGAGCTCAATCTCAAATTGGAAAATGGGGGCTGAGATGGGGAGTAGAATGGAGATTGGAGAACTTGGTCGGTTATCTTAGAGGACGCGTGATATAAGAATACTGGGGCTTGGGATTTCCTGCGAGCGGTTTCGTCGTTGATGGCGGTACGGCATATGCCTGGTCATGGCTGGTTAGCTCTACTTGCCAGAACGAGGAGTTAGAGCCTGCTTAGGTAGTTGTGAGGGCTCCTACTTGATTGGGATTAAACTGACTCTCGAGGCGAGGACTTCCCGATTGTGGTAGGAGTGGCGCCTGATGGTTCTGTAGGGCTCCGACTCGATTGGGAATAGAACAGCTTTGGAGGGCAGGACCTCCCGGCCGCGGTGCGGTGGTTGATGTATAGATGATTCGTGAGCGTTCCTACTCGATCTACATTAGCATAGCCCTTGAGGGGAGGACGTCCTGATTGTGGTAGGAAGGGGGATGTCAAGATGATTGTCTAGGGCGCCTACTCAATCGGGAACAGGATGGCAGAACCTACCCAACCCAATCAGGTCGCTCCATAGCAATGTCATCGTGACAGGCTTAGGATCCTGATTCCGCTTCTCGAACGGCGACCGTGGAGATGCAACAGGGTTGTGGGATAATAGTGCTCGCTGGTGGGGACTCGTAGAAAGGAGCTCAGTGAAAGGGTCAGAAAAGAACTCTCATAGGATCTGATGAGGTGGACGAGCAAGCTTGGCTCCCGGCCTTGATTGCCATGATCTGTGAAGCCTGGTGGGTAATTTTGAAGGGGCAAGTGGGGATGCAGGACCCTAGATTACCTGTTTGTGTGTAGAAATGTGGCTCCATGTAAACTGAGGTACTAGAAACCGGTTGGTTGGGATTGTGAGCGGGGGATTCGTTGGAATGAGCCCGAAGATTCTCGACAGAGTTTACGTGTCTGTTGCTGTTTGTTATTGTTGAATTGAGTGGCGTTATCTAAAGGCAAGATTGGTGCCTTCAAATTGTCGCCGAGCTGGACGATTGCCAGCTGGACTGAGTGAACCCACAGTCATTGATGACTGTTTTTTTCCTCCAAGGGAACACGTGAGGTCTTACGACGGCGGAAAGCAGCCCGCTCACCCAGGCAGGCAAGACCAGGGCACATTAGACTCTGGTAGATTAGTACCCGAAGCTGGAGATCTGATCAATCAAGGTGTGCTGGCCTTCAAGAAGAGCATGTTTTGAGCGCCAGGCAGCGGCTAAAACATGACCATTGGTATCAACATGGCTGCAGGGGATCATCCGATCAAGCAGGACTGCCAGTGGACGATGGACAGCCATCAATCGATTACATCAATTGATGTACCTATGTACCTTTGCACCCATTGCCCACTGAAGGCACAGGTGTCAACTAACCGCACCTGCCTGGCGGTTTGCTCCCTAAACCCACCTGCAAGCAGACCTTTCGGGCACTGTTGCCCGTCTAAGGATGGGACAACAATTGATGAATCACCATCGAGATTAAGCAAATTAAGCAAGCGTTTGGGGAAGGTGGGTCACAGAATTTACACTTGAACATCCACTCTAACTGCAATCTGATCAACTTCATTGTTTTCCCCATCAAACCGACCTTCGCCATCTCGTGGATTCCCTCTAAGATGATGGAATTGGTTTGCCTACCCATGCTCCCTCCAAGCCCCCATCCAGTTCTCTGTCCGACGTTCTCTCCAAGTCTCTCTCCAAGTCTCTCTCCGGCTCTCTCTCCGACCGATATAAATTCCGCTCGATATCCCCGTCCCATGGAAAGGAACCTACGGATCACACGCTCGCCAGGCATGCAACTATGCCTTATCGCTTCCAGGCCAACGAGCCGCAATCCTGCAGCACCTCTACAATATTATAGAGCCTCGATACTCTGCTTCGTCCGAAATGATTCGAGAGGTGCCCCAAGGTCACCCGCATGGGAATCATTGCCGTCATCGGATTCGCTGGATCAAGCAAGACTGAGATGCTCGCTCTTACGGCCTGCCTGTCCATGGCGCATCTCGACATTGGCAAAATCTATTGCAGAGCGGCCCGACGCGTGTGGCGACAACCAACTTCGCCGAGGGCTTTCACCAACTTGGGACGGCCATTGGCAAGGAGATTGGCTCTTCCCCCACCTCTCGTGGTTCGGGGATGTTCTATATAGACGAGGTTTTCGTCAGGATTGACACACTCACGGCTGAGTTATCTGATAGCAAAAGATGCTTCAAGTGTCGCGGTCAGCAGCACTTGACCGTAAGTAGCCTTATATAGCCACTACTTCAGCTGTTCTTACATTTCGGCATTCATCGAGATCGACTCCGGGAAACAGCGAAACCCATCGCGAGACAAGCGACAGCCGCTATGGGCTTATTCGGTCCTGGTGCCGACATCTGCTATATATTACTGTGTCGTACAGAGTATTATAGTTATGGTGAGGGCTAGTCCCTCTTTATGAGGGTCGAGACGTGGGTGCGAAGCACCTTCAAGGCGGCGGCCTGCCTGCCGAACAAGATTCTGCCCTTGTTCTTCGACTGCGCCGAGTCGAGATGCCGACAAGACGACGACACTCGCTCTCGGTACAATTTGGGCCAGAACAGGGTCGCTGTCGCCCTCATCGAGGCCTTGCTGATGATTGATCTGGGTATCCTTAACCGGAGAACCACACATATCTATATATCTCGTCTGGCTTCTTCAGGTAAGTCAATTCCTCATGACCGCTATGAATTATGTTGTTCTAACGCATATATCCGCTTTCTTCAGCCAATATGTCGCCCAACAAGGCTGGGCAAAGGACCAAGCTGAACGAATGCGCCCTGCTCTGTGATCCCGCCTCGGGTGTACGCCTGATCGATGGCAAGAAGATGGGATACCCCGCCAACCACCGGACTCAGTTCTATTAGTCACACCAGATGAACAGGCGCCCATGTGTTGGCATTCGACTACTATTCCCTAGGTCGCCGGACGGCACTGTTGCGTTTGCCGGCGTGGATGGCAGCCCGTGCGCGGCTCTCACGGTTAGGAGCCTCGTATGCTTTTTTACCTTATCGGATCCCATGAAAGCTCGCACTCCAGCAGCTTCTACAATGAGCTGCATCAAAACTGGGCCATGAAGCGCGTCAAGGAACTCGTCGCCGACTCTGAGTTCCGAGGAGTTAACAACCCCGGTTGGGAGAGTCGTTCACGCCAGAAGGTGAAATATCCCTCGTCATTACCTATTTGACCTCTCCAATCGATTTCCCAGGCCTTGGCAACCTTTGCCCAATCTCTGTGCCAACGAACAAAGATTACAGGCAACTAGATAGAGACCGGAGGTCATCTGGAGTGTGAAATATTAGGAACTGTAGCACGTATTCTACTCAGGAAATATACAATTTTCATCGTGTGGTTCACGTCAAGAGCTGATCAACGAAAGTGACATCATCAATTAAACCCCATTCCTAATCACAGCGAATCACCTAAGCCCCACGACCACGACCCCGACCTCGACCCTGCGGCAAACTCGGTCCACCACCAGACGATGGATGACTGCTACCGGCACCACGCCCACCACGCCCGCCACGTCCACTACTTCCCGGTTGGCCTTGCCCCGCGCCTTGTCCCGCGCCCGGCTTCGTTTGCGGCCCCGTCCCTTGCCCCGTGCCAGAGACGTCGAGCCCGACCACCCGCTTTGTCTGGCGGAAGTACTGGAGGAAACGGCCGAAGATGTCCTTCTTGGGATCCTTCGATTTTCCGGTTGCGGGAGGAAGTGTGTTGAGGTCACCAACGACAAATAGGGCCCCAACCTGTCGGGTGATGCCAACGCAGATTCTGTGCTGGTCGGCAACGAAGAGAGGACCCGTCTTGGCGGTCACACACAGGACAAAAACGACCACCATCCCTTCCCTACCCTGGAAAGAATCAGTCGTGTTTACGACGACTTCGCGACATGCTGGGGAGGCGTGGGTGCTGAGGGCCTTTTGGAGCCTGGTGAAGTTAGCCGAGTAGGGAGTGATCACGACTACATCGCACCCCTTCAGGCCGAGGTTAGCCCCAAGCAAGCCCTCGACGATGGCCAGAGCTTTCCGGTTTTGACCCTCATTGTAACGGGAGCCGGAGTCCTCGTCTTGTCGGCATTCAGACCCTGGGCAGTGGAAGAATAAGGGCAAAACCGTATCCGCTGGGCAAGGAGGCGCCTTGAAGGCACGCTGGACCCAAGTCTCCACCTTCGTGAACAAGGGGTTAGCCGCCACAGCAGCCTTGGCGGCGTAGGTGAAGGCCTCAACGTCGGGGTATATCACATCCCGGGCCAAGTCGAACGAGCCAACCACAATGCGGAATTGGACGTTGAGGACGAAACACGGCCAACCGCTCCTCCTCACCTGCTCCAGCTGCGACACCCTCGCCAGCTCCGAAAATGCGTTTGAGCACTTTCCCTCACGGACCTCCCTATGAGTCATCACGGTCGGAGGGAGCTGACGTGGATCACCCGCCATGGCGCACGGGCGACAGCCACGACCCCAGACAAGCAGGGCATCCGCCTGCAACATCGCACCGGCTTCATCCAGGATAATACCCTTGGCAACCTTGGTGTTGAACTTGTGGTAGAGGTCCTGGCTGGAACCGAACGGCGTAGTGCAAACGGCGTCGGCCATCATGACGATGTCCTCGATCAGGCCCATCACCAGCTGGAAGGGCGTGTCCTTGAGGGCGCCCTTGGGAGTGCACGACTCGACCTCGCTGAAAGAGATCTCGCCGGCGGCAAACTTCCGTAGACCCTCATAATGGCGGCCGGCCGTCACATGCTCTCGGAGGTCATGTAGGCACTTGGGATCCGCAGCTCCGAGCTGGAAATTCCGCGCGCCCATGACCTTAAGCAGCCACTCACAGGGTGACAGCTTCAAGGACCACCTACCAGTGCGGTAGGGGTCGGCGATCTCCTCATCAGCCCCACGAGACTTGCCAGAGGCTATCTTGATGAAAGCCGAAACCTCTGTCTGCACGGCATATCCGCGAACCACAAGAGGAGGAGACGAGCCGGTCTCTTTGGCGATGGCCATCCCAAGCCGATGCAGCCGCTCCGCGAAGTTGCTTGTCGCCACATGCGTCGGGGCGCTACAATGGATTTTGCCAATGTCGGGGTGCGCCATGAAGAGGAACGCTGTCAGGGCCAGCAGTTCAGTCTTCCCGGAACCGGCAAAGCCGATTATGGCAATAATGCCTAATCGGGTGACCTTGAGGTAATTCGAATACCGGGAACGAGCCTCCTTGCTAATCCTCATGGAGATGGCGGTGCGAGTCTTCTTGTCGAGATGTTCAATGAACTCGACGTGCGGGAGGGTGTTCGACGGGGGGGTGTTTGGCGGGGGGGAGATCTTGAGGTTGGCCAGGGCGGAGGTCGCAGACTCTAGCCCGTCACCCGGAGCGTCCGTCTTCTAAACGCGATCACTCAACAAGGTTTGGAAACCAGAGCCGAACTGGAAGTCCCGTTTGAGGAGGTGGCGGACGTATTCCTCGGGCACCTCATCTTGCTTGAAGGCCTTGTGAACCGCCTCGACTCGACGGCGAGCAACATGCAGCCCAGCATCTAATTTGAGGTAGTATTTGCTGTCTGCATGATGTCCGACAATTTCCGATTCCGAAAAGTCGCTGTAGGCCGGGATCTCGACGTTCATCGCCGCGGAGTTGGCATCCTTGCTTCGAGGGCGGCGGATCCTTAGCGCCAGGTCGCAGCCGGAGTGCTTCCAATCCTCGAGAGGCAATTGCCTGGCGTCCCAGAACATGGTATCTCGAGGCCCCTCCTCACCATCGTCGTCGACCACGTTAGCCGGCGGGAGCCGGAAAGCGAGAGCCAACGGGGAGTCCTTGGACAGGAGCCGCGATAGGGACTGTGCGAGCTTGTCGTCCTTCTATAGGATAATAGTTAGGAGATTGTAGCAAACAATTGAGAGGTAAGTCAAGGCCCTAGCAAACCGGCCAACCCTCCAACCGGCCGCTTTTGCTTTGAAGCGTAATCATGCACAATCCATATGGTATGCAGAAATACAGATTGCATAGTTACCCTGCAAAGCAGAATTGGCCAGCGGGAGGATTGGCCGGTTGACAGGGGTTTTGACTCATGAAATCCACACATACCATGATATCGTGCCAAATGAGGACGGTAAACTCCAGAGCCACACTGTCCGGCTTATCACAGGTGCGGAGGAAGGTGCAGAAGACCTCCTTCGACCTGATCTCCTTCGCGTCTTCAGCCAGGTGGAACACGTCCTGCACTACGCCCTGCGAAACATTCACCATGTAATCATGGTGCTTGTCGAACTTGTAGGTCGCGTCGTAAGGGCGGTCTCTGGCGAACTGGGGCACCTCTTGGCGGTACCTGGCCATACACCACGTGCTACAGAACTGATTAGTGATGGAGAGCTAATGATGGAGAGCTAAGGGAAAGGCTGGATGACGTACTCTGTGCTGTAAGGAAACACATCACGGACAGGATCTGGGAAATCCTGTTGGAAATTGGTGCGTCCTTTGGGCATAAGGTGTAGTCCGCCAAACAGAAGCGTGAACTCCGTCTGCGAACATATGTCCCGTAGAGACTTGACACCGTCCAACAGGCCGTCGCCACTGACAATGAGGTTGTCCTTGTCATTGCCAATGAACGGGAAGCCGAAGCCTTCAACTAACGGCTTTTCACCGTCGTTGAGCTTAAACCTCAACAGACACATCTTGGCAGTCTTGGTAGTTTCGCGAGCCGGGAGTGCTGTGAGCAGCTGATCGGACACCTCCTCCGAAGTCGAGGTCCAAGTACCAACATGGAGCCTGATGTCAACAAAGAAAGCCTCGCTTGGATGGCCCTCCACGTCGGCGAAAGCAACGGCGTCGTTCGGCAACCTTGGGAACTGGATCCGAATACCAACGGAAGACCGCCTGTTCGCTTGGTTTGACCAGCAGAACTGCGTGCGATGGTTCATGGGGTACCCCATTTTCTGACCACCCACGATGCGCACGTTGTTGCCATCCCGGAAGACGAGCGCACAGTCGTATATGCCAGACCTAGGCGACTTTTTCTTGATATCAGACATATTGCCTAGAATCTGGTAATACTAATTAGAATCCGCAATTAATGATTAATGTTGTTAATTTAGTACAGGGCGTGGAGACTAACCTCAGTGGAGCGTTGGGTTACCGAAAGCGGCACCAGTGGTGATCACTCAAACACAGTGGGAGAGGGCGTTGGAGAGTCGAAACGCGAGCTGCACCAGTAGGTGATTGCTCAAACGTTCGTTGGAGAGAGAGGGATGGGGGGAGGACAGAGCGCGAGCCCCACCGGTAGGTGGTTGCTCAAACGTTCGTCGGGGAGAGAGAGATGGGGGAATGACAGAGCGCGAGCCGCACCGGTAGGTGATCGCTCTAACGCCGTCGGAGAGGGGTGGGGATCGCGGAGCTCGGGCGACAGCCGTCGGCGATCAAGAAGTCCAAATCTAGGAGACGTAAACGTCTGAAATAAAGATGTTAGGATACAATCGAGGGTCCCAAGCGGCCTAGGGTAGAAGATAGAAAGCTGTACTTACGGCGAAGCCAGATGCGTAAGGGTTTGGATAGATGGGAATGCTGGGGCGCGAAGGCATGTACGACAGAAAGAACGGGTTCTTGATCGTGCTGGAGAAGGGAAGAAAAAGAATTCAGCAGAAGTTGGGGAACCCTTAGAAAAGTGTGACACGCGGGGCCACGTGAGCTCTCGAGACTGCGCGGGAAGAAAAATGGTCGCGTGGGAAGAAATAGGACCGGGTCAAAGTGACTGTCTTGCTCCTTCCCTTTATTTTATCATGGCAAGTTCGCGTTTGGTCTATCAAATATGCGGGGACTCCAGGGAGCTGCGCCTACGCATCAGGAAAAAGAACCAATGCCTAAACTTCAGTCGCGAACGTAGATGAGCCCGAGTCTCTCTCTCGAGATATTCTCAACCAGGGGCTTCTTTCGATATTTTCTTTTACAATTGCTGTTAAGTCATAGGACTAAGTGCGGTGACTGGCTAGATACCCGATTAATCCAATTGAATTCTGATTTTTATCGTGGACTGTTTATACTGTATTCCCCATCAATTTTGTGTGTTCCCTATCAATTACATCAGTCTCTCGATCGGATCCAATTGTTTTTGGTCGGTTTTGTTTTGGTCCCTAAAACTGTGGATTTGTGGTTCAATCTGATGCCCTCACTGGCATTGGGTGGCGTACCATCCGTCCGCCCAATTCCACCACTGTTATCATTGAATCCAATCACATTTTGTTAGTTCCACCTAATCAACTTTATAACTAAATCAACATCTACCCTGATCTTTGGAAGGGTGCCCTATTGCTCCTTTGATTATGCTGGAGAGCCTGTAGGAGCAGGCACTGGACTGTGCTGAGCTGGTGGAGACGCTTAAGGTAATTGAAGACGACCAGGGAACCCGACTTATGATTAGGAAGGAGCGCCTCCCCTTCGATATCGGTACCTGCTGAATCCTCTTCAAGTGGTCCGTGGGAACTTCGGGGATGTCCTCCATATCTTGTATATGAGCTGGAGGCTCCTAGACGCTGAGATGCGTTATTTAACTTGGAAAAGGAGGTGTTGGCAATTGTCCGGGCCCTTTAGGAGGTGTAGTGAGTGATTGGTCGAGGGGAGTCCCTATCCTATCATTGTAAACACCGATCACAAATCTACTATCTAAACTATGGGCAATTCATCAACTACCTATATTAAAAATTGCGAGATGGGCGGATGCATTGATGAGCTTTCTATTGGAGTACCGGGAAAGGCCTAACACTGAAGGGATCATCCGGATTGCGGACAGCCTTTCGAGGTTAAACACCCCGAGTTACAAGATCACCCTGACCCAAATCAAGTTGAGGGAGTTGCCTTTAGGACTGAGGTGAGAGCTAGGTGTGTGATGATATTGAGTCTACTTAGTGCTAGCTGGGAGGAATGGTATGGGGATGTATGCTAATACTTGGTTCATGGGGAGTATGGGATTGGGGGACTGACAAAGAAGTCGATTTGGTACTCGTCGAGAATGTTCTGGGTCCAGCGAGGCGCCCTATTTTAGGAAGAGCGGGACGAATCCCTGTCAGAGTGTATCGGGCTAGAGATGGTGGAGACGGTTCTCTGGTAAGAACACGACGAGCATGGTCATTATACTTACCTCATTACTTTGGAGCGTTTGAGAGGGGTTGCTTGGTGGCCGATGGGGGCAAGGAATGTAGAGGCATGGTGTAGGAGTTGCATTGTTTGCCAACAGGCCGGGCGTTGACGACCTACCATCTCCTGTCAAATTGTAGTAGTGTTTGCTCTGTGGGAAATGGTGGGCATGGACTTTATCGGCCCCCTTGGCCGCTCACGGACAGGGAACCGATACGTGTTAGTTGGTATTTGCTACATAAGCCAGCCCGTGTATGTGATGGGCCGATGGTCCTATAGGTTTGGACGAGGGATTGGGCCCCGATCTCGGGGTGGCCGAGGTAGACATACAATGATAATGGCTCGAGTCTTGATAACGATTCCGTCCGGCAGTTTTTAGAATCCCAGGGTGCGTGCCATATTTAGTCCTGTCTCGCACCCCCAATCGACCAGGTTTTCTGAAATACAGGTCCGATTTGTAAAGGACCAGTTAATGAAATGGTAGTTGGCGTCTGGATAATCGAGATCTGTGGGATGAGGTATTGCCCTCCCTAATACTCAAGATCAGCAACCGATATGTAAGGTCAATGGGGATGACCTTAGTTCCGAGGTGTGCTGGGATTTCAACCTTTTTAGAACAGGGCCTGTTGTTGGACCGGGAGATTGGGAATGGAATTTGATCTTCTTGATGAGGCTGGCGCTGATCGGAGGAGTAAGATTTGGGGTCGGAAATCAGGTCTGAGGCGAGAAGTGAACTGAAATCGAGAGCGGGTTGGGGAATCGTCCGAGCGACAGGCGCTGTCGAAGAATTGGGAAAGGAAGAATGGAAGCCAGGGCAGTGGGCTTGGCAATAGCGTGCGAAGTGCGAGGTGAGAGGATTGGTAGAGAACAAGTTTTTTCCCTCACTAGAATAGTCTAGTAGTCCTTGTGAGGAAGGTGTCACCAGTTAGCTAGATCATCAGGAATTTGCATGGCTCTGATCGGGAATGGAAAGTGCGCACTAATCACCTCAAACTCTTCCAGAACCGTCCTTGCTATTTACGAGGAAAGGAGAGCCTATCTAGAACATCTTAATCTTTGAGATTCCTCCCTCTTCATCATCACGAACTCTTCTCCCCCATCACTTTTTTTTCTCTCTCGCACCCTATCTCCAAATCAGTTCTATGGACCCCTTCCCTGCTTTGGCGTCACTAATCTCCTATCCTCGTCACTTACCCAATCTCTACCACCAGTGACAATCGTTTGGTCTGGTCGAGATCGAAATTCTCTAATCGAGGTGTTGTTTCCTTGTCAGTCAGAATGGCGCCCGCATTGAAGATGACAGCCCAAGCCGAGGCCTACTTATGACAGGTAGTTCGAGGTATACCCCTCTTTGTCTTCAGTAATTGGGATGGGGAGAAGATCGCAGCCCTGCTAACGAGGCTTGCCACTAATAAGACACAGATAAATCCGTCGAGCCAAGCCATCGCGCAGAGAGTCAAGCGATGCTTCAGGGTGGGGAACCCTAGGGCCCCCGAAAAGTTGGACATCGAGGCATTGGTCCTACATTATGGACCCAATAGCCTACCCGACGAGATCTTCCAGAAAATCGTTAGAAAGGGTATGGCAATATGTTCCGTTGGCGGGACGAGCCAATGGGGTCGGAGGGGGAATCACTAGATGCTTGGAAACTTTGGTATGCTGAGCACGTACGGCCAGGGCTGTGGCCTGATGAGGCTGACGAGCCCGATGCCGAGTATAGGGAGTTTCGACGAAGGGTGTGTAATGTAACTGTTAAGGGAGTAGATGTCAATGGGATCCGGTGGGTATGCTCTAAGTTGACGACCCCACTTTCCGCCCGCCCCCCCATTCCGCCCCCCCAAAAAACCACATCGCCATTTCAGCCCATCCAACTTCAATCATGGATTATTTCCACACTTCTAGTCACCACAATACAGGAA
>NJFT01000344.1:0-29834 GCA_002221725.1 Scedosporium boydii | reverse complement strand
GGGGGGGGGGGGGGGGGGGGGGGCTGCCACCAACATGGAGGAATAGCATTTCTGAGCCTATCGAGCACGGATGGCTCCAAGCCCCAATCACCCCTCCAGTCAGCAAGGGTCTTTCCAGTTTTGAAGTGCTCCGCCAGGTGCTCTACACGAACCGACCAGCTAGTCATATGAATCCCGCAGAAGCCACACCGTGATCGGACTTCCGGAGTGGGGCTTTTCCAGGACTTCATGCACCACTCAAGGAACTGGACGTCATGAACGAGCTTGACATGTTGGTTTAGATGATCCTTTCTATAGAAAGTTTTCTCCTCCAGCGGTCTCGACTTGCAGGATAGATAGTTGTGGCTTAGCAGGTGGGCCTCGTCAGGATCAGGTGAGCCACAGAAGACGCAGCACATTTGATTCGTTGTAGGATGTGTAACCCGAGGCCCATCGGGAGCACAGGTCCATAATTCCAGAGATAGATGGAGTGAGTTCTCATGCCTCTGCCAGTCGTGCTTGGTCCGAAAGGTCTCTGTGCAAAAGGTGCACTGATACGGCTTGAGGACTGCGATGAGTGACCGGTTTTGTTCTCGTTTGGCCCTAGGCCTCACCCTCCCTCTGGAACGCCGGCGGCCATGTAGTCGGCTCAGGGAATGCAACGACCCAAAGGAGGGACCAGATGTGTGTGATGAAGTGAAGGATTCAGTACTAGATAGGCCAGCGCTACTGATGGACGATTCGCAGAGAGAGCGATTGGACCCTTCATCTGTCGAAGCAGAGCTATAGGACGTGCCTGTCCCATTATTCAAGCGAGCCTTGTGATGAGACGCTAGGGCTCTGGCAATCGCTATTACAGAGGCTGGTTCGTTCTCGGGAGGTGAATCAACCCAACGCTTCAGCGGGTCCATGTTACTAAGATTACTCTCGGGAGCCGGTGTTCCAGGCCGCCTGTGTGGGATGTCGATAGGCCCTGTCGATATCCGGCGACCGCGGGATGGGGTCGGTTTCAGAGTTTGCGCATTGCGTTTGCGGCGAGCGTTGGTGAGCCAGTTGGAGATTTGAGTCTTGTTGAGACCAGTCTCACGCTGCAGCATTAGCCTGTCTTCCTCACTGGGGTAAGGATGATCGCTATGCAAAGCCAGCCATCTCTTGAGAATTTGAACGCACCCTCGAGAGAATCGCCCGCCAATCTTGGGCGGAAGACTGTTGTCATCCCTACCAGGCTCCTGAGTCGAGAGTGTTATATCCCGCGATACAGAGTCCGTTGTGAAATCCGGTTGGGGGGTCTGAGATGCGCTGGCGTTTGGAAAATTGACGCCGATGAATTCTTGACTGGATAAATAGTTCGGATGGAATAAATTTGGAAGTGAGATAGAACCACCCTGCATTCGGGTTCCACGGGCCAAGTCGTGATTAATAAATAAAGAGTCCGAAGCCGTCTCGGCAGCAGGGAACAACGTGGACCCCTCGGTACGGGAATCTGAGTGAGAATGTTGTCGTGACTGGGGCGAGATGTCTGAATGGACCCAGTCCTCGAGCACCTCATCATCAACATGGAGCAAAGGATAGCTAAATTCGAGGCCGCCAGGCTCACGAAGCATAGAGCCAGAGAGAGAGGGGACTTGCTGCTCCCGCACTTCCAGGCCTGGCGTGGTCAGGTTGGGGAAGCCAGAGACCCTGTTATCATAGTCAAATGCGTCCATAGCTGACGGCCGATAGACAATCGATGATTATAATTAGCGGGGGGGAAAGGCAGGTGGGGGAGGGAGAACATGCAAAGACGGCAGCTTTTTCGGATCGGCTCCTTTGACGGGGATCAATATGTGCCTCAAATATCAGGCCCACTTGGGCCACTACTCCTTCAGGGGGGCAAGGCACGATACGAAATAACTGGAGCGGTACTTTACAGACATTACTTAACTACCTTACTTACCTTATTAATTAAGCTCCTACAACCCTACTTTAACCTAAGTTATAGTAATCTATTAATAAGATTATAATATATTAACTACTTTTAATTAGTAAATAACTTTATTAAATAGTATATTAACTATAGAATATTATATTAGTTATAATAAAAAATACTACTTTTATAAAAGATATAAAAAAGGCTTATACAGTTTTCTAGAAGAAGAAAGACTAATTTAAAGTTAAAAAAATAATTTAAAAATAAAATATCTATTAATAATAACTATATTAAGTAGTTAAAAAATTATATTACTTATTTATATTATAAAATCTTATTTTCTAAACTCTATAATAAGAAAAAAAAACTTTAAAGATTTTTAATATAAACTTAAACCTACCTCCTATATTACTATTTTAACCTTATTAAAGTAAAAAACTAGATATTTACTATTACTATTTTTTTATTAAAAATATCTTAGTTTAATTTATATTTTAAATTAAAAACTTTTTAAAATACTTATTAAATTAAAACTAAGAAGAAAAAACTTAAAAGTTTTTTAAAAAATATTATAACTTTAAATAAGTTTTAAAAAATACTTTTAATAATCTAAATAAAAAATAAGCTAATAAATAATAAACTAATTGTAAGGAGTGCCACCGGAGAGGACTCGGAACGTACTCGAAGGTGAGCTCTACAGCTGCCGAAGCGCACTATAGGGTAGGTTGTAGAAAAGTTCGGTGAGAACTCTGAACGTACTGCGACTAGACCGAAAGCATCGTTAGGTTCAGGGAAGAAGCAACGAAAGCGATCAGCCCAGCTGAGAGCCAAGTGCGGGGTAATCGCGCAACCAGAGAATAGGCCTTAGATAGCCGAAGGACCGGTGGAGCTTTCGGGGAATAAAGAAGGAAGCTTGGGAACGATTTGAGATCGTTCTCCAAGCTGAAGTCTTACTAGCAATTCTGCGATTGGAATCCGTTGCCTCTGCGACTGGACTCCGAACACCCTTTGACTTGTGACTGTGTGAAGAAGCCCATCTCCGACTAAGATTAAAGCAGAGCCCCAGGATCTGGACCAGCCACAGCTAGTGAGATTTTAAGTTAGCTCCCGTCTGACACTGCCAAATGACCACGAGCCTCAGCCTTACGACTTGCACTGCGTCCAGCTTCGTCTTAATCCCGTTGTATAGAAAGGAAGTGTGGTCATATAAATCTATTGCTTTTGTATTTACAAAACTATGGCTAATACTGTATGGCAAGCCGACTATTGGTCATTATTATACTCGAGTAATTTCAAGAACATTCCGGGTTTCGTCTTTCCAGGCGAGAGCGAAGATGACGACAGAAGGTGTCGAGCATCCACCTTGACCGATTCATCCTTGCGAATATTGACGGAAATTCTCAAAGCCGTGCGACGTAGCATTATGCTTATTCACCTCGGGAGTGGGAAGATATTAATAGATTGATATTAATCTAATAGGCTTTCAATGTTTGCTGCAATCACACATTGCCTCTGCTGTCAACAAAATTTTACCCCCTCACTTTCCAAGCTTCTCGAAAATAATCAAGCAGCCCGCTAATTTCGGGAAACGGTATAGAAAAACATCTACACTCCTCAGAAGGGAAGCGTTCATGGGGGACAAGTCACAGGATCGGCCGGCTTCTTCTCCTGAAGCGAGGCAGGAGGATCCGCGCCGGATCGAAAACTTGGGAGCTCCGGGAGGAGATGGCTTGATCCAAGTCGATGAAGGGGTGAGTGCTTAAAAGTTCCCACTAAATAAGGGACGCTGCTTTTGGCGTATGGATTAACAGGTCTCATCTAGGTCGACGGAAATGACGATGACTCGGCGATTATCGATATGCGGTGAGCATTAAGCAATTCAGGTACCCCTCCTCTTTTTCACAATGACCCGCTAATTGGTTTCTGGGATGGGGGAAAAAACAGATCAAGTTACACCTCTTCCTTATCTTCTAGTGTTCTCAACTATCCCGTAGAACATGGACGCCGCTATCATGCCTATAGATCAGGAAGTAAGTGTGGCCCCGCCTTGGGCCATACTCTGAATCATCGCTGACCAGAACGTAAAGGATATTCAAGACCGAACGACGAGGTGAGGACAAAATAGCAAGAGCCCAAGGACTGCCAAATTTTAATTGTGATCTAACAAGTTCTACCGTAGCCCGAAATGGAGCGATTACTTCTTCTCCACGATATTATGACACGAAGCATAGGTGGATTGTACCTTGCCCCGATAGAGAAGAGTACAGTCAAGCGCATCCTTGATATTGGCACCGGCACAGGAATTTGTGAGCTTTCTAACCTTCTTTTCAACCCTCGTACGACTACCTGCTAACTTATGAAAGGGGCCATCTCCATTGGCGACGAATTCCCAAATGCCACGGTACGGCTGGCCTCTATTTAGTTTCATCCTTGCTCGACTTCCGGCGTTAAACCCTTCCTGAAACATAGCATTGACCCCCTCTCTAGGTGATCGGAAATGACCTTAGCGCGAGTATGCCCACGTTTGTACCACCAAATGTCAAGTTCGAGGTCGATGACGTCGAGAGTTCATGGCTGCACCAAGACAAGTTCAGCTGGATTTTCTGTCGATATATGGCTGCCAGTATCTTTGACTGGCCCAAACTGGTTAACACCATTTACGAGTGCGTTCCTTTGCATGCTTACGACTCGCGGCTTTCCATCTTTTGCTAATTCGAAAATCGTGGCGGATATAGGAACTTAGAGCCGGGTGGATGGTGCGAGTTTCAAGACTTTGACCTACAGTACTATTCCGAGGACGACTCCCTGAAACCCGAAGATCCGCTACTTACCTGGATCTCCACTCTGCTTGACGCCGCCCGCAAACTCGGACGAGATCCCAACCCCGGCTCAAAACTGGAAGGGTGGGTCAAAGATGCCGGTTTTAAAAATATCGTGCATAAGCGGTATAGGATTCCCATCGGGCCCTGGGCGAAAGACCCGCTGCTGAAGGAAGTCGGGCTGCTCAACTATCTGCAAGTCAATGGAGGGCTCGAAGGCCTTACGTTGAGGCTCTATACTAGCGTTTTGAAATGGAGCCAAGAGGAGATATTGACGTTGTTAGCCAAGGTACGGAAGGATTTGGTTAATCCTAGGATCCATGCCATGTTTGACTTGTAAGTTTATCGCTTTCTCCATCTCTGGATTCTCAGCTTCAACAAAACGATTCTAACCTGTCTTTAGTCATGTCGTTTATGCTCAGAAGTAAGGGCGGTCGTGTAAACTGCTGCCCAAACGTGTTTGTGAAATAAGGTGATATCCACCACTATCCACTTCTTGCATTATATCCTATGCCATTTTCTATGCCAAAATAAACCGCTCAGTTATAACTTATCGTAAGGGCATGAATGGTGGCCTCGTGTCCTCTCACCCTCCCCCCTTCAGACCCCTCTCCAGCCTAGATCCTTGCCGGTCGGCGGTGGTAAGTGTGGTACCGTCTCCCAACACCCCTGCGACGTCCGCAGTAGCCGCATGTAAGGAAGGCAATAACGGCATTGCAGATGGAGACGACGCCACTGATTATAGCGTGTAAAACAGCTCCGATGCTAGCGACGATACTACTCAGCACGGCCCCAATGGATTGGAGGACTGATTGAATCTGTGGGGAAGTAGATTAGCACAAAGCCACAGGACTTGCGTGAGGCACTTTGCGGAAAAGATAGAAGCTTAATATAATCGCAGATTAACATACGCAGGAGACGACAGCGCCCATTTTCGGGAATCCTCACGGACTCGTAGATTGGAAGTGTTGATGATTATAATTTCTCTCTGGAGGCTTCGGAGGTTGCGGAGGCGACAACAATTCAGCGTGTCATCGGCCCTATTGAGTTGAAAGCTGTTCGTATAGCAATGCGCATCTCGGACGGGAAGACTTCATATTTATATTTTGCTCTGAAGATTGAAGCCACTTCTGCTCATCCAGGATTCAGGGACAAGGTAGGTTCCATCAAGGCCTTGCATCATACTTACGTCAAGTACCTGTTATTACATCAACCATGCGAACGTGTTGCAGCATCTCCAAGAGATCCCGAGCAAATGGTTCCCTTGAGGAAGGCAATGATGCGTTCAAAGTGTCGAAATGCTTGCTTTGGCTTGTTTACATCATGATCGTCAGGGATATTTCAAGATGAATGACATCATAAATCCCACGTGCGGCATGACGCCAATCGCCTTTAGGGGCGTCTGCCTCAGGAAGAAAACACTTGGTCACCTCGCGCAAGAACACGGCTTTACATGCATCTTTTGCACCCCTTGAAATCTCCCGGGCACTGCCTACTGTCTCTCCTCTGACCTGGCCTCTGGAAACGAACAGGTACTAATGCGAGATCGATTACTATTTAACGGAGTTCGAGAGAAGGGATCCCCATGCCGGGGCCGTGGGTCAATGTATTGTAAAAGTGGGTTGTCTCGTGGCACAAGTGTATTAGTAGACAGTACTCTCAGTACTCTTCTAGAGGAAGGGTGCGGGGCACGAGTAAAGACTGTACGGAGTACTCCCACGGGAGGCTCAATAATCCCTCGAACAAGTAGTTTCTCATTCCCTCAGAAAGAGTCTTTATTCTGAAAGAGCCAGGCCCCAAAAAATTCGACACCACAGTAGAGAGAGACTAAACGGGACGGATCTGAAAAATGACCCTTCTCCTCCAATCTCTTCTTCGAGAGATCCGAAAGAACCGAGGCAAAAAGTGTTGACTAATTTGTGCATTAAACTGGGGTGTATAATTTCGGAGATCCTGCATGAACAACAGCGCTGTGAAACCTGGTGCGGTTCCACTGGTCGTTGGTCTGGCTGGATGGACGGCTCGCACCGATTAATGCATTTTATGGAACGCCACGATGATAATTTGCTCCGATGAAAGCGTATATCAGTGTATTGGCTGCATGCATATCGATCCCCGCACCGAAGCTGGTGGTCTGCCACTATGAATTTTTGCCCGCCTTCATAGCCGCTGAACCTGTCGTCATTGAAATCAGCCGACGCTATAGTTGCTAAGGGGGGATGCTAGCCATCTTCGAGCAACAATGTCAACACTGTTATAACCTGCGTGTCGAGAAGTCAATAATCACGGACCGCTATAAAGTGTATTAAAAGGGCGCTCTCGCTAACGGGAAAGGAGATACGATCGCGAAGTGTGACTCGGACGCTTGTGAGTTCAATTTTGAGGAGATAGTGTCTGGGCAGCGGATATAATAACCCATTAGACTAAGTTTTGCTTCATCCCGCAGGATGCTGGAACAGAGGCCTGGAGAACTCAGCTGATGTTCTTAAAGATCTCGGCAACTATACTATGTTGTCGTAGGGAAATACCTCGCTAGACTCTTTTACCCATATCCTGTTGCAAAGAGCGCGAATAACAGAAGACCAGAATGGTATTACAGTTACTATGCTCTCTATATTGTAAGTACATTCCTGATTAACTCTTTTCTAGGCATTAAATTTGGGATTCTTTGCGAATCTCGCGCGTGGACGCTCCCGTCCCTCGGAATCACGACAGCCCCCTCGTTCTCCGGACCCGCGACAAGGAGTAGGCGAACCCGTACTTAATCCTAACCCTTACGTCTACAAGCCCCTTGAACGCGACTCTGTGATTCGCGTTCTTATCCTTTACCCTGCCGTCCCTTCTGATCCTTTGGGTTGCAACGTCGTCCATGTTGACCGAGGAGATGCTCTCCAAGCACCAAGGCCAGGGAATGATGTCAGGTTTGAAGCTGTGTCGTATACATGGGGCGCTCCCGACTTCTCCGTCCTCCTCCCCGTAGAGGGCGGTCAATTCCTTACAATCACTCCAAACATCCATAGCATGCTTTGCCACTTCCGACACCCGACAAAGACGCGGAGACTCTGGATCGACGCAATCTGTCTGAACCAAGCAGACAACGACGAAAAGGCGGTCCAGGTTCAGCTTATGGGTGAAATCTATCGCCAAGCCCACAAGGTTCGCATCTGGTTGGGGGAGGGGGATGAGACAATCCCTCATGTGTGGTCGATTCTGAGGGCTTTGGCAGGGAGTGGCGTGGGGCTCGGTGGAAAGGAGATCGAGTCGGTTGTCCATGACATTGCCGGTTCAGCTGGACCCCATATTTTGAGAAATTTTCTTCTGCGGCCCTGGTTTAAACGCCGTTGGATCATCCAGGAAGCAGCTCTCAGTCATGCCCAAACTATCCACTGCGGCCCATACAAGATTTCATGGGATTGGATGGTTGATGCCTTTGAGGTCCTTCTACGCGGTTGGGATGTTGTTGAGAACCCGGGAATCGACCGTCTCGGAGAAGGGGCTATGTGGAACGCCAAGATGATTCGCAGACATATCCCTAATATGTTGGAATTACTTTGGGAGTTCGACAAATCAGCATGTCTTGACCCCCGAGATCGTATCTATGCTCTTTTGGGTCTCGCACATGATGTGTCCACTGGCGACCGCGGTACGAAAGAGAATAATAACATACCCCTCCAAATCTCCTACGAAATGCCGTGGGCTGATCTCTACACATCGTTAGCCCGGAGCTACATACGGCGTGGGAGAAGTTTCGAACTCATGTCTCATCTCATAGCTTTCGGCAGTCTCTACGAACAAGACGAGAATTTTCCCTCTTGGGTACCCAGCTGGAATCTGTCTCGACAATATCAGATGCTAAGGCTTTCTCCATGGACCTTTTCTCGGAAAGTTCTGTCGGTCGATGCTGACGGGGAGATTGTTTCCACATCGGAGTGGAGAGATCTATACCCTGTTGTGGAAGTCTTCGGATCTAACGAAACCATGAACGCCACTTCGCTGACCCAGCTGGTGGAAAAATTTATTCGACGGCATACTCGGCTACGTTATAACCCTTCAGGATCCAGGTGGCTGATATCAAACCGTGAGAATCTAGGGGACTATTTGTTGGAGAGGACGATAAACTTGACAGTAGGGGCTGCCCAGCTGGTTTTCGACAGGGACTCCATTAATACATACCACAAAGAATTGTTCGAGAGTTGTCAAAAGTCTATTAAAGATGTCATAATGGAAGCCGGGGCAGTGGGATTCTTCAGCCATCCAGACGGGAAGTTCATTAGCATGGACTCCTTTGAAGACACACTAGGAGCTGTTGCTCCATATTGGCACCATTCTCTATTCTCGGCGGGCCCTCAAGTAGGAATTGCACGCAATGGAGTTCAGGCCGGGGACGTTATCTTGTGCAGGTCTTCGCAGCGGGATACAAACCCCAAGACAGGGGAGAGTTCCGCGGGTGGCTTGCACGGCTCCCAATTTGGCTATGTCCTTCGTCCTTCCCCAGGTGGTTATCGTTTCGTCGGCCCATGCCTTGTTCCTCCTCCCAAGAGTCGTTGGACTAAGGACTGGGGTGAAGAGCAGTGTTCACCGAGCCGGGTTTTCATCCTTGAGTGAAGCATGCAACAGTGAGTTTAATCCTCATTGAGGGTATCTACTGTCGCAAGTAGGAACGCAAGACATATAGTATGATGATCATGAATCTTCCATTAGATAATGTTGCACTGCTCAAGTAAGAATAGGGATATTTTGAGCGAACATCGTAAGCCTTCTATTGAGGTATGTGGATGGTGTTGCGATGATGGCAGTGAAGTTAGCTGCTTTCCAGCAGAAGATAAAGTTTCTGGAAAGTCAACTTGGAGCTACAAGGACAACTGAACGTTGATTTAAGTCCAAATTCGAAGTTTGCAACATTTAGAAAATCTAGAGGGCCCAAATGGAAGCCGAAGGGGTAGATAATGATATCAACGGATCCAGCGATATCGGAAGTACTGGTGAGACGGGTTCATGTATCACGGTAGCTTGAAAGTGGATTGAGATAGGTGTTCTTGGTATTGTGGGTGGATTCGCGGCTGTGGATTTTGAGGTATTTTAAATGTGGTGGTGTCGCAGAAGGGGTTCCTCCAACTTGGTTGGGGGAATGCCAGCCAATATCTTCGAATGCTTAGACTGGCAATTTATTCGCGAGTTGCTCAACATATGGAGTCGGAATGTGACCAACGGCTGTCCGAGGAAGCGGGGAATCTGTACCACCGCTCGGCCGGCCAGTCAAACCTTCATCCAAGGAAGAGCTACTCGTGTACTAGATTTCTCTGAAAGGAAAACCTCGCCCCGAGGCCATGTTAAACGGACCTGGCTGGAGATGAAGCAGGAAACAAAAGCCAATAATGTGGAAGCTGCTGTTATCATAAACAAGGTCTCAATTTGCTTTCAATCAGCCAAAGGCGAGTTCCGTTCACCGAATCTCCAGCCTGTCTATCCCGCATTTTCCAATCAGATCTTTCAGTACCTCAGTCTTCTCCAGCAAGTAGCCCATACAAATGCAATCCACGTACTCGTACCACCTCTCCTGATCAACTCTCTTCTCCCTCAACAGACTCAAAAATGGCGCTCCGCTAATGAATGCCACCACTAACCCTTCTTCCGCCTCGTCCTTATTGGTGAGACCAAAATGACCCCTTTCCGTGTATAATATCAAGTCCCTGTCGTATCGCAGCTGGCTCTCCATCCTCTGGCGAATTTCGAGGTCAAAGTCACCACTTCGTGCCTGCGACCGTGACTCCCACGCTGATACTAGGATTTTCAAACTATCCGGGGCTCTTTGGAGGGCTCTGGTGTGTTTTCGTCTTTGGAAAGCCTCCATGCGAGGTATGCTGCCATCTCAGCATCATTTCCGGGCGCAGTGCCATACGAGTTAAAAATCAAATCGTGCTTAGGATGGCCTGTCCATTCGTCTTGTTGGATGGTGGTGGGTCACGGTCACTCGGCTTGGATGATCCTCCTCCTCTGCCAGTTCTTTTCCGAAACCGGACAGATATTTTGGCCTTGCCACTATCGCTCTTTGGGATCCTTCTCCTGCCCTTGATGTTCCTCTCTTTCTGTTCCTGTTCTACGCTATTACCGTCTGGAAACGGGTCGTAAATACTCCGCCTGAACCTAGCAAGCGCTTGGACAGTTGGAAGAACAATATCGTAAACGTCTGTCTCTTTGGTAATCGCTCATCGATGAGCTCGTCTGGAATAAATCCACCTCGCCGTCCTGGGCGAACAAATCGTCGATTCGGACAATCTCGCAAGACATGGGGTTGTTCGCAGCCGAGCACGCTCTATATCCGAGAAGGCCGGCCTTGAACGACTCCCACGGACACTGATGGCCGCCGCACATCACGATGCCTCTCGAGTTGGCGAGGATTATTTCCTGAAATATCCACGCTCGCGTGAAGTACTTTACCCAGAATAATCAATGTAGGCCCGCGGTGGCATCCTCATCCGCCATCACCCCACGGGCCAACTCTTGAGCATCCGTCCTTTCCTCGAGCGAAAACTGCTCAAAGGAAGATCCGCCGGGATCTTTACGAAGCATTGCGTGTATTTGAGCGAGAACGGGGATATGAGTAAAGGCGGAGGCCATGGAATGATCGTCTCCCCCTTCTTCATTTTCTTCCCCAACCCACATGAGGACCGCTTTTGCCTTTCGATAAATGTCGGTCATCATTGCCACTTGCTGAGTGCGCTCCTGACTATCTTCTTGATTGATACAGACAGCATCCAGAAAGTCCTCCTCCCGGACTCTAACCGAAGCCTCTCCAAGGCAGCTTTGCAGTTCGGCGTTATTAGGAGCCTGTCCTTCCCACACTGGACGGGAACTGTCCCGATTTTCTCCCGCCACTCGTACGAGAGGGCTTCGAACGACAGCCTTTTGTCGCTGTAGAGGTCGATCTCGGTGAGCTCGAAAGAGATGATGTCACCTCTTTTGCCCGGGTCAAGCTCAAGGACGCGAATATGCCCCTCCTTTCCCCACCCTCTTAGGGGCTGATATTGATACCGCTTTCGCTTAACTAGAGTTTCTTGTTCCATTTTTCTCATCGCCCTCTCGTTCACTTGCCTCAGGGTTACCGCCTGGGAAAGTAACTTCACAATAGATTCGTGGCCGCTTTCCTTGGCGTGGGATAAGGGGGTTCGGCCATCGTCGTCTGTGAGGTTAACATTGGCACTCGCCTCTATTAATATCTTGGCTACCATGCTGAAACCGTTCTGTGCGGCGAGAATAAGCGGTGTCTCCCTATTGTCGGAAAAGTGATTCAGATCTGCACCATGGTCAATCAGTAGCTCGACGATGCTCTCAGCCCCGATCACGGTTGCTATGCACAGGGGCGAACAATTCGAAGAAGACTCTGGCCTTATTCGAGCTCCCTTTCCCAGAAGAAAGCGTACGAGGTCCCTATCGCCATTGCGGCAAGCCTGAATAAGAGGCGTATAACCAAAAGAATCCCCAGATTCGACATTGGCTCCTTTCCGAACCAGGATTTCGACCCCCCCCTTGTGCCGATTCCTTACAGCGTGTAGCAGTGGCGTTTTCGAGTGTTCATCCTTGATCTCCTTCTTTGCTCCTAGCTTGAGAAGGAGTTCCACAACTTCCTCGTGCCCGTATTCGGCCGCGTAAGACAGCGGCGTTCGATTGGAATTGTCCACTTGGTTGCCCTTGGCCCCATGCTTGTACAGCAGCTTCACAGCCGACGCATGACCGTAGCCTGCGGCGAAGGACATGACTGCTCCTTCGGAAGTTTTTGAGCGTCTATTCACATCGGCCCCTTCTTTGATGAGCGTAGTGATGGCGAAGGTTTGCCCAGCTATCGCAGTGCGGACTAGCAGCGTGCCACCATCGTCGTCTTCTTCTTCAGTCCCGTTGACATTCGCGGATGAGGATCCCATACATTCTAGAATTCCTCAACCTATATACAACTGGATTGTCAACAACAGGACGCTGAAAACCAGCGCCGAGGATGGGAGGAAGGATATTGAATTGAAGTTAGGGTTACGTGAATGGCCTCAGAGTCTGAAATTTCACATGGAGTACGGGAAGGTCGGCCGTCTCAGAGAAACTTATGTGCCTTAGACTATCGTTTGACAAGTGTAGAAAACTTGCAAGCTGTATACTCGGCGCCCGCTTCTTGCCGTCGACCTTCCTACACCCCGAGTGGGGTTTCGGCGCGCATATTGCGCACGCATGTTGGACTGTCCCCCTCGAAAGAGCAATGACGCCCGCGAGTGCTAGATTCCAATGATCTCACACGCATATCCCTCCCCAAAAAGGATCCACGAATCGATGCCCTTTAACCGTTACACAAAGAACGCTTACGTGATGGGCTCGTGGTAAGTCTTGAGGTCGAAGTGCCAGTCCGAGATGTCTGAGATGTACAAGCGGGTTTCACCCCGCACTTCGATTTCAGAGCCCGACGCGTTCTCCACCAGGCGTTCACGGAGATCGCCTGCAGCCCACGACGCCCACAATCTAGGTTACGCACGACGCCATCGTTTTCCGTAAACCCGCCATGTCTATGCCCGACGGCAGCGCCGACAGCCCGGAGGATGATTGCTCTTTGTCGCTTCGCGAAATCGCCGCGGCCCTTCCGAACAAATCGCTCATCTCGCGTCTCGTCGAACTCGACGCCGAAAAGTACAAAGTAGCCCAGGAAAAGTGTCTGGAGTTTATCAAAAACCTCGATTGTTTGTACTTTGGCCGGCCTAAACGCCCTCGAGGAGATGATGACGGTCGGGCAAAAAGAGTTCTACGGCGGGGTACAGTCAACGGTTTTCGCGATGACTTCGTCGCGGTCTCGTATACTTGGAACCCTTCACCCGATTTCGAAAGGGAATCTCCCAGCGGGGACTATTTAGTCCAGGGGAGAGGGTCGAACGGGTGGAAGGAATCTCCAGTACGGAACAGCATATTCGATCGCCTGGGAGAATATTTGCAATACCTGGAACATGAAAATGCTAAAAAAGTCGGAAAACGTCGAAAACGTGAAAAAAGTGTGATACATTTCTGGATCGACCAGCATTGCATCGAGCAAACCCAAGGATCAGAGAAAGAGAAGGGAATGCAGGTGATGGATCTGGTATATGGCTGCAGCAAATACCCAGTTGCGCTGCTCGCCCGGCCTATCGACTCGTTTGACGAGCTAGATCTCTTGGTCTGCATTCTTAATGGTAGCTTCGTAAACGAGGATATCGAGCTTTCGAACGAGGCATCAGCTCATAGAGCCATAAAGCTACTGAAGGATATCACGGATGACCTATGGTGGACTCGGGGCTGGACGTTCCAGGAAAACTACAGATCCTTGTCGAAGATGACACTCCTCGTGCCGCATGCTTTAGCCTTGGATGATCGCAAAACACTATCCATTAATTCCCATAAAGCGCTGAGTGTTATACCTGGACAGCCCGGACAATTGCGAATTAGTTCACTGATATTCCACGAAGAGGCCACAAAGCTCTGTTTGGCATACGAAAAGCATCCATCCATCGACCCTAGTTTGCGCGATATGTGCAAGAGCGTGAAAGCGAGGCCCGGAAAGTACACCATTCTGCTCCGGGAGGTGAAGGGAGACAGAGACATCGTAGCACCCAAGTCCATGACGCCGACCATCTTTGCGGATATTATTACCCAACGACATCTGGGGTACCTATGGGACCGTATCCCCATTGCCGCCAACTGTTGCCAATATTCCATCCGCCTGGACTGTTCGAGCCTGATGAAGGACGAGCCCAGTGTTAGCGTGGCGATGCTAGCCCTCTATCTTCTGAACGGGGAAATCATGAAGAACAATCGTGGCGATGCCGGTGATCTCGAGGAAGCTCGAGACAAGAACATTACTAGCTTTATTCACTCCCAGGCATACGATAACCTCCACGCTCCCCGAGTACGGGGCCGTCTTAAGTTTAACAATGGTTGTCGGTTCACAGATGTCAAAATCACCAAAGAGGGTATTCAGACAAGAGGCCACCTGTGGGTTGTTCATGGAATGCTGACCGCGGAGGCGTTTTCTCCCGCTCGTCGTCCGCGCCAATCGCCTTCACGTAGCGCCGTCGAACGCCGCTTGCCAGAGCTCGCAGAGAAGCTCAATGATCTCGATGAAGAGTGGATTGCCGACGATATCCTTGGATTTCTGGACGATAATTTCCACGTCAGACCTGAGGAGACATTCAGCCAGTATTGGCTAAACCTCATGGCCGAAAACATCGTCGAGGCTATAGACTCTGGAAAAGAACTTGGAATCGGACACCTGGTCAAGGGCTCTACGATAGACTCAACTAGAGGCGCCATCTTCATCCTAGGTGATGGTGACGCGAAAGATTTGGACGATGGAAAATATTTCTACGTCTTTACGTCATTTCAACCAGAAGACTGGAGTTGGAAGAGCGAGATGGATCCAAATGACCTCGACCGACATGTCTCTATGGTTGTGAGATGTGAGAATGTGGATGAAGAACGCCCTAAATTGTTCACGGGCAGGTGGATCCATGGGATGTGCTTCTTCGAAGGACAGTCTCCGCAGGATGTCCTTTTTCCCTGGCCTGAGTCGTTAGCGGGCTTATGATGGAGGCTGGGATCACACAGCGGGCGGAATTGCCGCTATAGCAAGAGACGAAGATTGAAATGACAACTTGGCAATGGTATCATAGTGAGCTGCGCGAATGAGTGGGCACATTCAGATCAAGGGGGACTTGAGCAAAGAAATTAATACAACTCTAAAGTGAGATGCGATATCCCCGATATAGTGACGTTTTTTAAGCTTATCAACCTCTTCAACTTCATACTTCATTCGGGCTACAACAGGGTTGAACGGTATTGATAGCTTCTCTAGCTTGCAGGTCTACAGGGTAATCATTTGTCGTCAGAACAACATCCTAATTGAAGTCCAATCCCTGCAAGTTGGAGCTGCTCCCAAACGTTGACCTTGCTCTCTTGCCGACGACCTCGCCCTTGTAGCCATTATCAATGAGCCGAATGTGCGTCACCCCAGATGCCCCAAACTCAAACGCCACCTTTGCCGAGATGTCCAGGTGCCAATGATTACTATCGCTTCGAACCCCAGCCCGAAAAAGTCGTCGGTGGTACCGATTCTCGACTATTTCGTGTTGAATATGAAGCTTGCGTCATACCCCTTGATTCTCCTTTAAAACGGAGATCTAAACGAGCAGCTCACTCTCGGCTTGGCTGCTGAAAACGTACGACATCTCCACTTTGCCGTCCGTTTCGGTGATCCCAACAGGAATGTGATACATCAAATTTCCAAGAAGCCAAGTCCAAGAAGCCAAGGCTGTTGCTTCCACAGTGTTGTCCCAATCATAATTCATAGCTGCCGCTGCACCCACCCCCGTATCAGCGGCAAGCGGTGGCTGTCGAGTCTACGCCTATCACACAGCGGGGCCCTAGACCCATTTGTATGTATGGAGACTGTGGCTGCATCTCGAGAGGCAGCATCAAGCACGGATGTTGCATCCCAGGCTCCGCTTTCTGTGACGGGAATACGAAGTACTACACTGGAAAAGCGCCAGAACCCCAGCCCTAGTCCTCTTAATGGTATCCCTCGACTTCCCGCCACTAAGCCTAGGCTCGGGCCATCCCGCTCTTCTTTCAACCGTCCGTTCCCCCCGTCCAACGAGAAGACTACTCCCCAAACCGAACACGTCCCGAAGCCACGATCCAATCTCCGAACAAGAGTGCCGAAGCTACTACCCAACATCATCCATCGAGATAATGACAGCTCCATCGCCCAAGGCCAGCTCTCCCAAGGCGGGTCCTCCGAAGGAGTCCTCTCCTGCCGCTGACGCTGCCACCGGGATCCTCCCAGCCCAGCACTGGGTGCAAGCGTCAGAGGTTCGTAGAAGATGTTGGTGATATATATACGGCCACTTTTAGAGTCTTGTCTGGACCGAGAGAGCTGAACCCGGTCCAACCTCTAGGAGAATGACGACACCGACGCCGCGTCAATCGCTGAGAGCATCCCCACATCGACCGAGTCTCTTACGTCTAGTATCTACGAGTATCGCAAGGTCCATGGTCGGACGTACCACAGCCAGGTCGGGAACGCCGCCTATTGGTAAGTTTCCCGACCACCAGGCTCTCAAGCCGCGGGGGTTACGCCGCTCAAGTTTGGTCCGTGTGGATTAGATGAGTTATATCCTAATGTTAAATAGGGGCGCAAACGATACCCAGCAGAACGAATCGATGGATATCAAGTGAGAGGGATCCTCGTTAGCCCTGACGACGCGGAAGCTAACAGCATCGCGCAGCCACCATGTCCTTACCCTCATGCTTGGGGGGAAGCTTTTTCTTGCCCCTCTAGAGACCGATAAGATCCAGGTGCATTTCCATTCCCAAATTTAACCTAATGATTTTCCTCATCTCACGAACCAAATCTAACTTTTGTATTCTAGAAAGTACTTGACGTTGGCACCGGAACTGGTATCAACCCTTTTATTACCTGAACTGCACGTTACCCTGACGACTGACCACTGTTCGTGATATTGATCGACAGGTAACTGGGCAATGTGTGTTGTCCCCGTCGTCTTCCAAAATCCATTGTCTGTATCTTGTTGGCTAAACCTATGTCCAGTGATTTCGCTGATGATCATCCCAACATCGAAGTGGTTGCGACGGACATTTCCCCGATCCAGCCCTCTTGGGTTCCTCCAAATCTCAAGTTGTAAGTTTAACACTCTAATTCCCACAACCACGCCCTAGTGCGTAAGCTGAGGTCCGATCGAAAACAGTGAAATTGAGGACTGCACGCAAAACTGGACGTTTGCTCCCGAGTCCCTCGATTATATCCACATGAGGTGGCTCGTCGGTAGCATCGGCGACTGGGAAGCCCTTTTCGCCCAGGCATACCGGGCACTACGACCTGGGGGCTGGCTGGAGAGCTATGAAGGCTTTGCGGGCGTCACGAGCGACGATGAGTCTGTCCCCGAGACTTCCGCCCTCGGCCAGTGGGGCAAGATCTTCGTCAAGTTTGGCGAGAGCATCGGGCGCTCCTTTACCATTGTCGGCGACAATGTGCAATCGAAAGCTATGGAGGCGGCTGGTTTCGTCGATGTGCAGGAGACTAACTTTAAGGTGCGGAAACTTTTAACCCGAGTGTTTATTATAATATGGCTGACCCGTCTTGGATAGACGCCGATTGGACCCTGGCCAAAGGACCCGAAGCAAAAGGAGATTGGCGCGTTCTCACAACTTGTCTTAGAGGCTGACATTGAGGGCTACGTCTTGTACCCCGCAACTGCCTTAGGTTGGACGGCTGAAGACGTTTCCGTCTACGCGGCGCATGTTCGCAGACAGATACGTTCTCCGAATTCTCACGGGTATTATCGTCAAAAGGTGGTATGGGGACGGAAACTTGCCGCTTCATAAGGCTAGAAGACACAACCGAGACAAAGGCGCCGGGGGCGGGTAAGGGTATTTACAAAGAAAGCAGGTTCTGAAGCAGCGTCAGATGACTTGTTCGCCTGGTCGCCACGGGTCACCTTTATTGAGGGTTCGGATGTTTGATTATCTGTACATCAATCCAAGCACCAGAGACTCGTGTTATCTTTTTGAGCTCGTGCGTGAAATAAAACCGGTCGCCGCTCTGTACAGTCGAAATCGCCGGTCTCGAGGTTTTGCAGGATCTAATAGCTTTTTTTACGTCCCTACCCCTGATAAAAACGGCCCACGGCACGAAAAAGGTATTGACGGTTCCCAATGCCGTCTTGGGTAGTATGTCCACTCCGACGACGAGACAATGAGCCGGCACGGTGGTGTAATGGACGAAATCCAATGCTAACGCCCCGAGAACCACCGTATTCCACATCCTCTCAGCATCTGGGAAGTGTTTCAGATCTTGCGGAACACGTGCGAACCAGGTTCGCTCTTCAAAGGATGCCTCCATGTGGAACTGGGGGGATGCACTCTCGACATAGATATGTCTGAATTCCTGAGGATCGAGAGAAGACGGGTCCACGTATGTCTCACTGAAAGAGAAACCCAGGGCTCCTAGAGAAGCGCTCGGCGGCGGTTCAACCCTTTGGCGCACGGAAAAATCTCGCGGGATGCTTTCGGAGGAAGCCAGAAGCTGCCCAGAGCCGCCTAGAAGACTACTCTCTGATATTTTATAGGCTCTTCCATCTCTCTCGAGCCAAACGACCCTGTCGGCGAGGACGCGGCAGAATTGAGATCCGTCTTGATCTAGCCGCTGGATCACTATGCCACCGCTTGTCTCGCCTGAACGTACAAGCATGGCAATGTGAAGAGTGGCTGCAGGATCACGAAGAATCGGTAGGACGGTCCAGCGCACATTGACCCCTTTATTTGTGATGCTAGCGGAGGGTTCTTGCAAAGGGATAGGACTAAGGTTGTCCTTGAGCCGGAATCCAGAAGCCGTGAACCACGAAGGATCCTCGGCAAGAAGACCTCTGAAGGGGCGAAGAGGGTCATTTGTATGGTTTTCAGGAAGTGTCCAAAGATAGATGGAGAGGTCAGTCGAGCCTTTCATGATTTCTTCCTGCAGCCTTAGAAAAGCTTTTTTCCTCCCCTCGCCATAGAGAAGAGGCATGTTCACGTCAAATATCCCTAGCATGCAGTATGCCATGTCTTCTGGTCTCGTTGTCGTCCGGGTTGAGACCCATTGCATTCTTCGATGTATGGAAATCCGCGAAAGATCCAGTCCAAGAAATGCCTCGGGTAGGATTCCGGTGGCAAGTTTGATAGCCCTAGTGGCTTCGTCCTTGGTGCCAAGGTGAACCCAGTTCTTATTGAAGAAATGAAGAACTTTAGGGGCGATTAGCTCTTGAAGTGTCCAACCCCGGGTGAACCAACGCGCGGCAGCAACTTCGCGCAGAATTGCGTCCCCATCGGGGCCAGCAGTAGCAGAGTCGGCGATGGAGCTGGTTGTGGATACGTCGTTTAGAAATGCATAGCACACGTCTGCCTCTTGGTACCACTTAAACATGGAGTTGATGGCCTCCGAGAGTTCCGCGCTACTGGCCTTGTCAATACAGCACGTATCGTTCCAGATGTAGTCGTAGCCCTGACTGGCTGCGAGAGCAGAGCTGTCCTTTAACTTGGCGTAGCCTTTCATTTGTTTCGCCTTTCCGCCGGGCTGGAGATCGTAGAGCGTGACTTCTTCATCTTCCCATGTGTGCGAGAGGATTGCATATCGAGGAGGATCGCCAACAAAGTTGACAACCTCCAAATTCGTCGTGTGAAGGAGCCTCATCGTGTCGGATAATAGTTCGCCGCGACAAGGGAGGAGATTGATCGAGTTGTGTGACAGAGGGAATCTATGTTCTTACTGATCTCGTGCAACTCGTGTCCTCCTCACCCCCTCTTTTGGTTCACGAAGGAGAGCAGGCTGAGGCTGACTCTCTATTCCCGCAACCTCCATGCAACTTCCGTGCAGTTCTGTTGGCGCCTTCTCATTCGTCCATCTCATCGCATGATAAACACACCCCATTCTTGGCTGAGCGGGGAAATGTGTACCAAGGCCGTTCCTGGGTTATTGAAATCAGCGTCCTCTTCGCACTTGAAAACAAAGCAAGATCACGAATCACGATATTTTGCCACTTCCATCTGTGAAACGAGGCCGACTTGTCCACACTAGTTGCTGGTGGGCGAACCCTCCGTCAGTACACAACCTTAGGTTGTTGTATACACCTACCGAAAATTCGCGCTTTACTACTGCTTCTCACGGGAAATGAAGAGCCTACTAGGGCCCTCTTGAAAAGCACTAAGATTTTCACTCTTTACATTTATGCAACTCCTATAGACGTAAAGCAGGTGTTTCCTGAGGTTGGATGATAGAGACGAAGTAGCAGACTGATCTCCCCGTAGCGCCCACGTTACCTCTTGCAGGCAAATTTTGGCGCCCTCTTCTCTTTAAGGAACGGCTCTCCTAACTCTTGGGAGAACCAACCGCCCATTCGAGAAAATCATGTTCTTCCCACCAAACCGACCCGGCTCCCTCTCCCCACCATCATGCCGCATAGGCGGAATCGTACTCAGTGTATCCTGCGCGCCAATCTCTACCGACAGCTTCTGGCCCCTATCAATGAGGAACGCTGTCGGCAGGAAAGGAATGGTAACATTGTACACTTTCCCCTTCTCGACCTGAGACCTAGGCACAACCGGCTGCGAAGGCACCTTGACCCTGTGATCTCTAAACCCCGCATCAACCTCGTCGCGGTGCGACAGTCGCCAGTATCCCTTGGCGAAATGTTCGTTTGGCTCGCTGTGGTTTCCCTCCAGGATGATCGGCTTGCCATGTCCGTCGAGGGCTCGCAGCGTCAGGAAGATATCCTGGTCCTCGGCCTCTGTGCCAACTTCGAGCTCGATGTAGGGCGTCCCCAGGGTCTCGAAAGGTTCGCTGAAGGGAGTATCGAGCTCGAATGTCAACGTGCCTGTGAGGCCCGGGTACTCAAATCTCTTCTTGCTACCAGTTGGCGGTCGTGCGACAGTCAGGGTTTGGGATGGTGTTAGGTAGAAAGAGATGTCCTCGGAATCGAGAGGCGGGAATGCCTTCTCGTCTTCGCGGTAGAAGGTCTTGTTGCCGTGGTGAGTGATCAGTCGAATGCGGGGCACGGAGAGAATGCTGGACTCGTTTTCCCCCTTCAAGAAATAATCTAGAAAGCTCTTTTGAAGCGTAACGTGGTCCGGGTGGTAGTAGAACTCTAGGTGGTTGCCCGTGTGCATCTCTAACCATTTGTGCTTCGAAGAGACGCCGTTATAGGCGCGTATGTTGCCAGGCAGGTGAAGCTCGCTATCAGTCCAATTTCCCGAAATGTAGATGGGCACCTCGATGTCGGAGAGTTGCCGGAGTTCCTTCAGGAGTCGCCACGACTCGCCGTCCGGATATTCGTCCTTCGCAACTAGAGCAGGATAGTCGACGCGGTTCGCCGCAAGCTGATCGGCGGAGAGTGTCCCGCTGCCAGATTGGGAGGGGACAACGATGTTGTTATACCAGTGAGTTTGGAAGTTAGCGCCTAAAATCCCACCTTTGCGAGCCGCCTGATACAGGTCCACGGCTGCCTCGTATGTCACTACTGCGGATAGGTGCGGAGGTTTCTGCATGGCAGCCCAGTATCCGGTCATGCCGTAGTAACTGATTCCACTGAGTGCTGCCTTGCCAGAGCACCATGGCTGTGCGCTGGCCCATTCAATCACATCGTACAGGTCTAAACAGCGGCTTGTTAGCCCAACTTTCTGGTACTCCTACTCCAAAGGTAGGGAGAGTCTTGATGTTTACCCTGGCCTTCCGAGTCAGCCTGGATCTGAATGGAACGTTCCATTCCGAAGGGGTCGAGGCGCCCTCGACTACCTCCAACGCCTCGACTGTCCACTCTCACAAGGGCATACCCGTACTCTTTTGTCTAAAGATCGTTCAGCTCCTACGCTCGCTTTTGCTCAGGTCCCCATAAACGATCAGGTGGATAAGCTGCGGCGTCATAATTCGGATGGATAGAAAGCAGCACTCACCCAAAGAAGAGGATCTAGTAACTCAAAACAAGCATCCGGTCCCAACGGTTTGATGCGCTTGTACATGTTGACGTACATATCAGTCTTTGGCACGCCGAATTCCAGGACTGGTATGTCCTTGCCGTAGGGGCCTAAGTTGAGGATTGCAGGGACCCTTTTGCCTTCTTTCGACGCCGAAAACGGTAAGAAGATGTCGGCGCAGAGCTCAACTCCATCGCGAAGTCCGACGTATATATTTTTGATCCGAGTGTATCCTTCCACATCGGTGGTCTTTGTCGTATACTTTGGTAGAGGGAGGCCTGCCATCGTGCCAACGAACAACTTGATCTGAAATGGGGGCCTAATTCATATGGCCACGCGGCTTGTTCATTGGGAGAGCATGAAGCTAGAATCTGGGATGCTAACTACCATTCGGGCAATGCCTTGATAAAATAGAACAAGACTTCGAGTTCGATATTGGCCTGCCGTGCCCGTATCCGATACCCCTCACCGCGGACCTTCCGCGTAATACCCCGCAACCGACTCACCCGGGGTTGAGTTCTCCATGTATTCCTCCACATCCCGAAAGCTCCCCGCAACACAAGACCCAAATTCCGGCGATCATTCGGAAGGGGGGAATCTCTCGTCACCAGCGTGGGAGCGGTCCTTGCTTTGTCTTTACACCTCCCTAGGACCTGTGGATGCTCTCGGCAAAACCGCATGAGCATCGCAAAGAAGACTAGAATAATTTAAAGTCTATTTCTATAGTGAGATTTCGTGAACCAGAAACGATGCTCTTTGAAGATGTAGTAATAGCGCCTCCTATAAATCAAGTGAGCAAGGCGTTGGTGGATCTGATACTTGGCAGGCACCCGCCGAAGTATCTAGACAGCATCGCCCTTTGTATGTGCCAGCCAGTCTAGATGAGAGTCCCTCACAATTCCAATACTTTCCCAGGATTCAGCAACCAGTATGGGTCCAGGCTTCGCTTGAGAGTTTTCATCACGCCAATAGTCTCCGGCCCCACTTCCTTGACAAGGCAATGCTTCTTTCCCAGCCCGATACCGTGCTCCCCCGATACAGTTCCCTCCATCTCGATCGCTTTATCCACCATATCTTCCACACAGCGCCGTACCCCATCAGCCTCGGCCGCCTTATTAGGATTGTACATAACGGCTTGGTGAAAGTTGCCGTCTCCGACGTGACCCAGAACGCTGGAAAACAAGCCGAGAGTCGATGCGTTGTTCTTGGAGTGCTCAATAATCTCCGCCATCCGTGACAACGGGACTGCCACGTCCGTAGACCAGATCTCGGTGCCTTCAGGACGGACCGCGAGCATCGCCCACAAGGCCTGTTTTCTAGCGGACCAGAGGCTATTCATCGCTTCTTCCGAATGGGCAACTTGGAGTTTGTCGCTGCTGAAGCCCTTGCAAACCGTCTTGACTTGTTTGATAGCGTCTTGCACCGTCCCTTCCGTGCCGGAAAACTTGATGAATAACGTGGGCTTTTCCGCCCACGTCTTGTTTCCTGACTTTGCCGTCTGGTTGATCACCCTCATCTGCATATCGTCCATGAGCTCCAAGGCCGCGAGGGGCAGGCCGTTACGGATCATGATGGATGCAGCGCTTGCCGCGTCTTTAACACTTTCAAACGTGGCAGTAGCAACGGCGAAATTGGTAGGCAGAACGGCAAGCTTTAACGTCACCTGCGTCACGATGCCAAGGGTGCCCTCTGAACCCGTAAACAAGGCGTTGAGATTGTACCCGGCCGAGGACTTTCGAGCTCGGCGCCGTGTTTTGATCACCGAGCCGTCGGCTAGGACAACGGTGAGGTTAAGAACCCAGTCCTTCATGGTTCCGTATCTCATGGCGTTCGTGCCGCTACAATTGGTGGCCACCATACCCCCAATCAGCGCCGTGGGGCTGGGGTCCAGCGGTAGGAAGAGTCCCGACGACTTGATCTCCTCGTTGAGTTGGACCCAGTTGACCCCGGGCTCCACGATGATGTCCATATCTTCTTCGTTGAATTGCAGGATTCTGTTCATCTGCGATAGGTCGATGGTGATTCCGGAGTATGGCGCGCTGACGTTACCCTCAACACTGGATCCGGCACCGTAAGGTATCATCGGAACTCTGTGCTTGGTGCAAATCCTCGCGATGGCTGAAACATCTTCAGTGCTCGTTGGGTAGACGACTGCCACGGGACGAACTGTGCTGTTTGACGTGGAGCATTCCGAGTAGCCATGGCTCTCAATGTCATCTTCGTCAATAGTTACAGCCTCGTCCCCGAGTGCGGCTCGAATCTCGTCGACAGCCTGCAGAGATAGTTAGTCTCGGCAGCGACTCTGGGGCTCGAGTTGGAGACCCTCACCTGTAACATTTCCGACCTACTCGCGTATACCGGGCCTTCCGAGCTGTTACGGTCTGCTGGTTTGTCTTTGGTGCTCGCTCCAAAGCCAATGGTTGTCAAAGCTATACCTGATGCAAGACCTACCAGGCCATAGCCGACCGAAGACGATCTGGGCTGGCTTTGGGTCGAATTGTTACGGTAACTCTTGGGCCGTGACGATGACGACCGCAGAGGCTTGCATCGTACTGTTCGCAGGCAATGGCGCTCGACCGCCAGGACGCTGCGTGGTAGTGACTGCATCTTCTACGAGAAGTCCTAGTTCATCTTTGTTATTACCTTTGAGAACGCAAATGTGTGGCTGGGGAGTCATTATTGATGGGGTTGCAATCTTGCAATCACGACGTGGCCTGGGGCGCTTTTAAATTACAGCGCTCGCCGGATAAACTTACAAAGTACTTCGTAAACCCAGTAAAACTCAAAAAGGCGGACAAGAAGGAATACAGCCTCAAGGCTATGGTTGCGATCAACTGGGCGGCTCGCGGTGTGCAAAGCAGCGTTGACAATTCGAGAGCATCTTCAACTGTATTAATAATTCGGAAGAAATCAATTTCGGTAAATATGACGGCAGTTCCCGAATGGGGAAAGGCTCTCGACACGACAAGGATCGTGGATCGCGGAATAACCCCCACGTCGGCCGGCGCTAGCCTTGATGTTCCGAGGAAGATTTGGTGGAGTGGCAACAAAGGAGCAGGGGTTCAGGCAGTTACGAATATGCCCCCTCGCAAGACAGATCAAAGCCATGGAACGCATAAAGACCATGTTGATATGTTGATAGTGCAGAACTTGCTGTTCTATCGTAACTACAGGATGCGATGGAATATCTATCTCTACGCTCATTGTAACACCTGCTGTGGGAATACCTAACAATTCTGATTTTCCTCCTACTATAAAGAGGATCTCTGGTATTAAGGTGAGAGCTCTATATCGGGAGTTCGACTTCAATGCAATTCCCAGTCCCACCCAGACCGGGACGTCCTCGGGTTCATAAATAGGAAGTTACAACTGCTTTAAATCCGGCACTATCTAGGGACAGGACGAGCACACTTGCTTTGAGACAGAGCGACACAGAAGTTCCTTGACTTGGCGTTGACGACGCCGAAGAGACCCGGTCTTCAGCCGGTGCAGATACGCAGGGCCAACGTGACGGATACGGATACCAACCGGGAACTTTGTAGCTTTGTAAAGCCCCCCATCTTCGCCGCTCTACTTCGAGTCTCCGGCAGACTGTCATCACATATATTCTTATCCTGACAAAGGAGGAAATAAGTTTTAGAACTCTGCGTAATATTGTCTATCGGTAGAAAGGAAGATCGATAACACCTTACAAAGTCCGGGAAGGGGCGGTAATACGGTAACTGCTCAGTCTGCAGCACACCGAAACTGCCAATCGATGCAGGATCTAATTCGATAGAAATAAACCCGCCTGGGTTCAAGGCCGTTGAGAAGTGAAATGGAAAGAAAGCCACAACTCATCCAACGCCGATTACTGGAACCGGGCCGATGAGACGACGGGCGACTGAAGCTCTTACTCTAATAGATGGCTCATGGGGTCCATGATCGCCACATGCTGGTGACTCGCTGTGGCGGAGGAAGGAGGAGCTGAATACCTTCTGGCATGTGCATTACTCGATCTTTTTTTTTTTCTGGGAACGGATTCTTGTTTGGGAACCTTTTCCTCAATAGATCATTAATTCCAGCTTCCCGCACTATGCTGCTAAATGACAATTATTCGACTAGGTTCCCCTAAAGGCAGGTCCTGGAAAGTGAGCAGGAACGGGGGACCGACTTGCTGGGGCGGAGATATCATCCATGTGAGCGACAGCAAAGTCCCTGCGCTCGCGTTCTTGCAGGACCTCTCCCGTGGCGCCTCCACCGACATCGCCACTCGAAAGCCGTCACCCGAGACAAAGGGCAATCAGCATCTTCTTGAACGCGCAAGTCTCCAGACAGCTCTTCGCTGCGCTCACTTGGAGTCCCTCCTTTTCCTCTCTACCCTGTTTTTCAGGTTCTAAGAGTTGATTCCAAGGAACACCCAGCTCGTATCCAATTTTTTTGCAGACCCCCAACTCTCCCGATATTGAAGAGCGATTGTGGGCCGTCTGAATCAACGGGATGATCGTGGAAGACATTCGAACACCAAACATACAGTACAAGACACCGGTCCACGGAAGGGGACAGTTTGAGGTCACTGGGAGTCGGGCAGCGGCCATTGAGCACAAACAAGCGAACTTTACTACGCTCTAGAGCCCGTGCCCTGTCTCACAATCGCAGGATTCCTCCTCACCAATGTAGTCTCCCATCTAGCGACCTAAGCCTAAGTGTCCGACTCCACCTCCTCTTGAAGCTGGCAATCTGACATTGCTGGTCTAGGCTTTTCTACAAACAGCAGTTCTATCCATACGCAACAGAAACCGCTGCAAATCCTTCGATCCCTTGTTGGTGCCTGAGATAACTAGAATCATTGCCCAGTAGCCCTAACTCACCTTATTTTCCGCACGGACACCGTTGCCCAGTTGTCTCCCCTGGCCCTCTCTCCTATCCGATTTTTTTCATCAACAAATTGACGCTCCCGAGACTCGGCCCCGTATCTCCCGAGACTTCAGCCGCATCTCCAGGATCAGCACCTTCAGCAATACGAAAAGAGAAGGTGACAGCAAATTTTACTCCAGGCAAGAAGGCGGGAAAGATCGAGCCCAGACTCCCGTCAGGAAGGGGCTATACAGCCGCTTCGCTTGGCCTTTGCGGTCGCTTGCAGCTGCGGCGTCACAGACGCTTGTCTCCGAACCCTTCCAACCCGCCCGCCAAGGATGAGGATACTGCTTCCAGGGAAGGAAGCCGCTGTTTGTTTAGCCACCTCGTATTCCGATGGCAAGAAAGGCAAAAGTTCGCCGGTGATTCCTCTCATCTACGTGATGGTACATGAATATGGATTGCTCGACCGCCTCCTTCCTTGGTCGCCTGGAAGGAGCAAACAATATCAACTCTAGTGTTCGATGACGTGGCATGATTCACACATGTCTGCTGATTGTTCTATGAAGCTTGTGCCCTTAAGGGACTCTGGCAGTTGCCCGTCCACTTCTCACCCAAGAACTCGATGTTCTCCTCTCTCTCTGTGTTGGACATAAGGACCACACGAGCACTCAATGAAGGGTTGTGAACCCTGACCAGTCCAGCTTCATTCTGGGCATCTCGTCCACTCATTTTACCACATCAAGACCCAATTTATTCATCCTAGATAGATATTGGCCTCTCTTCGCAACACTATCGGGGTACACGAGCTTGTTGACATTCGCATGATCAAGGACTCATCGCCCCATGAGGCTGACATAGTCCCTGTTTACCTCGCCCCCATAGACCGAACCTCTATCTTCCCCGCAACAGATTTCGACGCCGATAATGGCGACAGAGGAGATTCTGGCAGCGCATTGGTGGTGTTTCAGTGCTTGGATGGGTAAGTTCACGGCTTCGCCAAGTATTTCACGATCATGTTAATGACCCTCTCGGCGGCATTAGTGCCCTTCCAGTTGGCGCTCTCTAGCAACTCCCTCCCCCTTTCGAGCAGCCACTCTTCTTCGACGGTGTGCCAAGTCATCACTCCGACATTACTGCCATAATGTATATCGGCCTTTCGATTGGTCTGGCCGGTGCCGGTCTGCCAGGACACATGAGCTTCTTGATATTCGCACGATCGAGACTCGCCGTCCCATGAGGCCGACATTCAAGCTCTCCCCCTGCGCCACGGCATATGCAAAAATATCACGTCCTCCTACCTCCTTTGCTTCGGTGCCTTATTTTACGTGGGCGATCCATTACTCGGAGCACCCCGACTAGTGCCCTTAGGATGACGCATAGTCCATGTTGACCTTGCCACTATATACCGGACCTCCCCTGATCCCGATAGCTTGCTTCTATGAGACGGATGCCGCTAGCTTAACACTCGGGGTCGGATTCAATGTTCCGATACTATATATATTTATCGATGACATGCTTCATCTTCCCCGCAACGAAGACCGAAGGAGTGGAGAGTGGAGAGTGGAGAGTGACGGCGGCGACCCGAGGAGCAGATCGATAGTGTTTCTGTTAAGGTCCATCCGCGAGCTCCGCATTCTGATGTTTCCCAGCCCTCCTATAACCGATCTCTACAAGCTTCCGAGAGACCCCGCCTGGTCACCTTAACTTGGGCTCTCTAGACGACTACGATGCGGTGGCGGTAGCCAGGACAAGAGCACACTTCGTCCAGATCATCATTGCCAACCCTTACCAGCTGGAGTAAGACAACGAACTGGAACACCTGCCGGGTCTGAACTGGAACCACAAACGGAGCGCCGTCGTCGAGACCAGGCACAAGTTGTGGGAACACAAGGTACCAACAGACTGGTCGCCGAGTTGAAGCGTTCAAGGCGAACATCACCTGTGTTGTCTGCGGCGATAGACGCCACATTTAAATCGTACAGTCCACTTCCCACTCTCCACTTTCCACGAAACGCGACGACGATGGTCCTGTATTTTCCGACCCCCGCCCTAGTGGCCCCAGAAATTATTAGGGAAATGCTCCATGTTCCCTGATCCCGAGAGGGTAGGGCTATGGGGCGTCGCTAACTTTGCGCTCCGAGTCGAATTCAACGTTCCGAGATTATGTATATATTTACCGATGAGACGCCTAGTCGTTTGAGCCTTGGTGGTGCTCTGAACACTCTCCCAAACGGTATAGTCTCCACGGTCCTTCCTTCGTCACCCCCACGTATGCGCGTCTGTCTCGCAGGGGACCGAGTGCCGCAATCTAGCCCAGATAGCATTACGGAATGCATTTCAACTCCTCTTCTAGAACTTCGAGAAACGAGACGAGCCTGAAGGTGTGTGTTTCTCGCTGTCCCCAACGGAAGTCTTCGGATTCACGGATGGCTGTATATATACGAAAATACTTCTGGAGGCTCGTCCTCAAGACTTCTTCGCCGACACTTAAGGATGGGTCCTTGGCATCCACGCCTTTTGCCCCGGCTCCCACTCGAGAGAGTTGAGACTCTGGTTCTTTTAGAGTGAATTCCCGGCCAAACACCTCTCACAGATTTGGCGAAGCCTGCCCATTTCGATCGACTTCCGTACGAATTCTCTCACTATGAAAAACCCCCAACCCTCCCAGCCCAGCCCAGACTCTTCCTCTCCCACATTTCACATTCCAACTCGACCTACTCAGGCAGTTTTTTTCCTTTCTTTTTTTTTTTTTTTTTTTTTTTTTT
>NJFT01000343.1:0-29963 GCA_002221725.1 Scedosporium boydii | reverse complement strand
CCCAGTATTGTCATGGGAAATGGCCAGCAGCGTCTGCCGCTCGTTCTCGCTACCTGTCACCTTTCCCAGGGCCTGACGGATGGCGCAGTCGCCGCAAAGATCGGGGAATTGCGGAGGATAATTGACCGTCGTGAGGAACGAGTCAGTGGGCTCGTGAATTCGGTAGAGGAGGAATTTCCCGCCCACCAGGTTCCGATCTTGGAGCCTCCTCGTGGAGGAGAGTCGCCCGTGAGAGCCATGTCTTTGATGCCGAGACCGAACTTCCACCAACTAGATGTAGCCGTGGTGGGTTGGCTCTTGTTATTGGTATTAGTCGGTGGCGTGCTCGTCAGTGCGGACAATGGGTTTAGTAGAGACGAGGCGGTAGATGGTGTATCTGTAGGAGAATCCGCAGGCGAAGCTAAGCTGTCTTGCTCAACAATCTGAGAGAAACTCGTCCGTCTCAAAGGTGCAGGCGAAATGGAAATGGTAGGGATGTCCACGGCGGACAGCACGCCTGTCGGGCGGTCGAGGCAATCGATGTCAGACGTGTCCGACACCGATGTAGCAGTAGTAGTGGTGCTGGTAATTGATGTCCTTGTAGAAGAAGGTGCGCTGTCAGGGTCCTCAAAGGATTCGCTCGAACTCGCCGTCAATGGTGGTGAAGCTAACAACTCTTGGACCTGCTGAGCTTGGTTGTCGTCAAGCTTCTTTGGTTCGTCGCCACTTTGTGAAGATCCACGAGAACGCTGGTGCATTGCGGTCCTCGTGCGCTCGGCCGCTGCAGAAGCAGAAGCATGCGGACTAGGAGCACTCGTGGTGGTTGTGTGCGTGCTGCAGACAGTACCTCGACTGAGACGGGGCAAAGGGCGGGACCCGGGGCTTAGCATGATGTGTTAATGTTTCGGCGGACGGGAGAGGAACGAATAAGACGCAAGTCGTGCCTAGGCAAAAAGGGTTCTTCTCTTTTGTCAATTTCCCCCTCTCTTAGTTAGACCCGGCGCGGTTTGAAAGGAAGTCCAAGCTCACTCGAGGAAGAAAAAGCCAAAAGTCGGGAGATTCGAGGATATTATTCTCTCTCCTTCCTGTTCCTGTCCGTCCTCGTCGGTCGTTTGGTTTGAGTTACTTTCTTCGAATTGGTAGGGACCACGGATGGGCCAGTTTGCTCTTTTGTGAGGGTGTAAGTGTCGCAGATTGACGCGAATGGATCGGATAATGATCCCTTCGCCTGATCGAAACCAGGGATCAGAGGTTGTAACGAAAATCCCCTTTCGGGCCAAGGGTCAGGAAAGGGCAGGACTGGACGAAGAAGAAAGAGGTGGGAAAATCACCGTTCCTCGAATAGGTTCGCCAGTAGAAGAACCGAAACGCTGGGTATTTTGCTCTCGTCCTTCCGGTGATGAGCAGCGATCAAATTTTGTGGGCTTTGAAAGGGAAATATCAGAATCAGGTGAACCACTGCCAATCTAGAGTGGTGAACGTCCCGGAAAGGATGCTTCCAGCGGGCCTGGAGCCGGGTGTTTGTCGAAGCGGGTCGGCTGTCCGTCTCCCTTATATTTATGGATTGCGTTGATTGCGTTCCTCTTTTCTTTTCGACCTTTCTTCTATTTCATCGACTGTCGAAAGGCGGCGTAATCGCTCTATGTTATATGGAGCCCAAAGTCTGGTTCCTGCTCCGTGGGATGTGGGATCGAGCCGGGGCACATCCCGGGATTATCGCATGAACAGGAAGCGCTGGGCTGCTTTTGTCGCGGTCGCTAACACCTTGGCAAGATATAAACGACTATGGGAGGGCCCAACGAGTAGAACCGTGAAATGGATAAGTGCACGGCCTAGCAGAGAATGTAGGAAATTCCTACTCTTTTTTTGGTCGGCGGAACTGCACGGCACGTTGATATTGTGGTCTGTAGATCCTCCACAATGCGAGATGCCTGCTGGAGGATGCTGGGCCCCAAGATTCGAATCACAGAGGGGTAGGTGGTATCGCAGCTGGAGTCTTGCTGGCCTGGCGGTCTGGTGCCACACCACACCCTCGTCGTGCTAGTTTATAGTAGAGGCAGATCGTCCAAGTCTGTGCGGGAACTGGCAGGGATCGTGGACAAGGGCTGTGAATGCGATTAAAGCGGTGGATGTGATGGAGATGCTGTCCCGCCCAAGGCCCAAGAACGGCTCCAACTCTTGAATATGGTCCTTGTTCCTTCGAGTCCACGAGTATCGGCACTACTTCTTCGTAGGCGATATGTACGCTAACTGCGCATACTCAAATCCAAATCCAAATCCAAATCGGTTATGCTGCCGGCCTTGATGTAAATGCGTGGCCGCTGCACTCTTTATGCCTCACGCTCAGTGCCTGGCAGGGTTCCACTAATTAGCGAAGCGAGAGGAATGCCAACGGCTCAATCTGCCCTTGCAGCCAAGCGACAAAGTAGGTGTGGTGTAAATGGGTAAAAAGCTGTCGAATGTAGGTGCGATCGATATATTGGGCACGGCAAGGGGCGCGGGTCTAGATTCCCCAACAAGCGAGCAGGAGGAATAGAAGCTCATCAACCGGAAAAGGGCATTATTCTTCGAATGGAGGAAAGAAGAGGACGACAGAATAACTGGCCGGTCTAGAGATGTGGATGTGAGCTATTCCTCAACAGTCTTCGTTGTCGTCCCGCCACTCTGTGGGCATGTCTTAAAGAAGGCCCTCACTATTAAGGGCTAGACTGGTTGGTGGTGGTTCAAGTCAAACGGCTCGACTCTTGACTCGATTCGATGATGGCGGGAATCTGCGACTTTTCTTGGTTAGTCTCGAGGAGAGAGTCGACTCTTGCTAGGAAATGGCATGCATCAAATCCAGGATAGTTTGCTCTCTTTCTCAACCAGAAACGGCAATGAATCAACCAGAACACCACTATGAAAAAGCTCTCCGAGGATCCGATTCACAACTCGATATTCACACACAAACACATTCGTCCGTCCCTCGACCAAGGCAGCAAACGCAGCTGGCAATTTCCTTTCCAGCTTCTACTCCCACCGACGCCGAGTACGTGGCTCCATTTGCTTTTCCCGTGCGCCTCTCGGCATCCCGCTCGTCAACCTCGTTCGCTAGTCTGGGCAGGCCCATGAACCCTTGCTTCGGCGGGCCAAGCTCACTGCAGCCATCCGTGCGCAGCCTGCAACCTCTTAGCTACCCTGCATGGCGCTTGTTCCCAATATTGTCCTTTTGCTCCCCCATGCTCTCCATGCGTGGCTGGAGGGCATTCGTCATAAGCTCAGTCTCAAGAGTACGCGTTTTATTTCGTCTCTGCTGCGATAGGGTAGAGGAAATAGCTATGTTTTTCTTTGGTGCGAAGGGATGGCAAAGCTGGAATACGACGGTCGATTTATTTCCATTTCGGTGGAACTCGAGCGAGATCAACGACCAGACTGATCAATATTGACGGGAGCCTACAGAAGGCAGAATGCTGCTGGGCATCGACGCCGCCCGGCCAATTTTCCCTCTTCTCTCTCTGCCTCTCTCTTGATTTTTATTTTGTTCTATTTCATTTTCTTTTCTCCTCTTTTTATTTTCCGTTGCTTGCTTTTTTGGAGCCGGATTTCTTCAACTTGTTCTTGGCCCAGCCATCCCCTCCAGCCATGTCTCTCCTCTGCATTGCTTAACTCTCTCCCAACAGCAGAAGGCGGGTTGTACGAACCTCTCTGGTACGATAACCCACTGCTTTGGGCAACGTAAAAAGGCAAAAGCCCACAACCCCATCCCTAGAAGGGGTAGGATGCGCACCGTAAGTGCCCAAATCGCCAGTCGCTCCCGTTCTGACCTCTTGCGATTGGCTTGCTCCATGGATGGTTTGGTGTTAGCCACCAATCCGGGCCTCCAAGTTCGTAAATCCACCCATGCGGAGGTGCAGGTTGTCCTTCTCCGCGCCCACCGTAGATGAGCCCATCAATTTATTCTTGCCGAGGACGTATGCCTTCGTTCCCCTAGAAAACAAAGCAACTCTCATAGCGGAAATAACACCACAACCGCTTAGAGGAGGATGTCGCTCTTGGGGGCAATAAACCGCTTCCAAATCCGCACTCCTGTGCCTTGCCTTCTCACTCCTGCCAATCATCCCCAATGAGGCAACGAGGCCGACCAAGTACTAGTAAAAGCCTCCGGAGGAAGATAAGCCAAGCTCCAAAACATCTCCACCATCAGAAAAAGCCTCGCCAATACATACGGCACAACGAAGCCCACCAAGATGACTCCAGCAACAATATTCTTCTTCCTCTCCCGCCGATTGTCCACCCAGAACCAGAACCTGTCTTCCCACGGACTGAGACCTATCCAAACGGCAAGCGGAGCCACGACGCCAACCGGCAAGACGGTCGTGAGGATGGAGCACGCTCTCCACGCAATCATCTCCCCCCTCGTGTGAAACGGCGCGTTCCACGCCAAGCAGTGTAACCCGCCAAAGAGAATACCGCCCACAACGGCGCCCAGCGCCAGTACGACCATTTCATCGTTATTGCCGAGGGCCTGCGAGAGTCGTTGCAGTCTTTTATGCGCCACCATCATCGAACTACGGGCGAAGCCAGATAGGCCAGCGCCGTCGTTCGGGATGGGAGCCGGTCCGAGCGAAGGGTCGAACGAAATCGGCGTCCGGTAGCCTAGCCAGAGATACGCCTGGCCGTACAGCGCCAGCACGTCCGCGCGGGCCGCCCATTGCTCGGCCGTGGCACTATCGCCGGCCCTAGGCTGCACTACGAAGATGGTCTCGACGCCCTGCGGACGCTCCCAGTAGAGGATGAAGGCCACGGCGCTCGAGGCGGCAAAAGCCAAGGTGGCGATTTCAAGCTGGGAGGAGGGGAGATTGTTGGCTTTGCGCACGATCATTTGGACGATGTGGTAGGCGACTTGGAGAAGCGCGAGGGTCTTGACGAAGACGCCGCTGTGGTTGAGTTTCTCGAGGTGCTCGGCGGGTACGTTTGGGAGGTCGGCGTATCCCAGTGGTCCGGCTGCTTCGTACCACTGCTTCGAGTTGAGCGCCCAGTACCGGTGCCGTAGCAAGGCTCTATTTATCGCGACGGATGAATCGTTGCTGAGCGTGATGGTTTGGAGGCCCGGTTCTCCCCCGTCACTTCGTCCGGTATCGAGGACAAAGTAGCCAGCGTTCGCCATGTAGGCATGGATCTCGTCCCGTTTGTGATCTGTCACACCATGCAGCTGCCCCATTTCGGGACTCCCCGACGGCGGAGTCCATTCGAGAGAAGACCTGGCAGCGTTGCGCTCGCTCAGAGCCTTGCCGATAAGATACTCCGGCAGGAGTATTGTCAGGATCATCCACTTCACCTTGGTGAAGTTATTGTGGAGGGCATTCTTCAGCATTTCCAGAAAGGTCTTGGGACGCCGTCTGATGGCTGGGACGTTTAGGTGCTGGACGGACCACGTGCATAGGATTATGACGGCTAGGCATTCCCAGACGATGCTTAGGGTACTGCGTAGGTTCGTCGCGGCGACGTAGGTGGTGCCATGTGGAGGAGATGTGCAGTTTGGCTGGAAGGTAGAAGCGTAGCTGGAGCCAGCCATCAAAGATATGACGAGCGTAGAAATGATAGCCCTCGCCATCTTTATGACTAGCATTTTCCTCCGCGGGGAAATGGACGGCCACGGCGGCGGCGAGTAAAGGGTGTATTTGTTCCCCGAATCTCGACTTATTGGCGATTCTGCGTCCTGTTTTCAATCCGAACCCCCATTCAAAGCTGCTGACCATATCTCTTCACTCGCAGCCTACCGCTGCCCTGGGCTGAAAACGCTTCGCCACACTCAAATCGGCCAAGTCACATCCCTGTAAAACTACTCAGCCGCTCTCAAGATGTCCGGTCATTCTAGCATCCAACTTCAAAGGCGGGCCAATGGGGTTGGCTTGCCTCAGATGAAAATCGTGACCAAGGTTGTCTCCAGCCTGCCTGTGATGAATAGCCCGGAGAGCGAACACAACAGCAACAACACAGTTGAGCCCTCGACGTAATATATGAATAGGGAAGAAAAAAAAAAAGGGATAGTAACACGCGGTACTAACAATTTAACTTATAGCAATAATATCTGCAAATGCTTTGAGAGCAAGTATATCCAAAAGTTCCCCCGGTGATGAACAGTTTCGAATTACATCTGAGCCCTCTGAATTCCACCTATCTGGTCGAAGGTGCATAGAGCCTACTCTTTCCCAGACGTCTCTTCCATGGTCCCGGCGTATGACGATAAACATTGCTTGGTGTCTCCAAGAATTGTTGGCCGCGTGAACGAGAACTGCGGCAAATTCTTCCCTTTCCAGACCGGCGACAACCTCAGCCGCGGTCAGTCGAGGCGATAATCTTACTTCACCCGAAAGCGACGCACCGCTGCCACCCAACACATCGATCCACGACCGCCTCAGCTTAACCCGGCTGTAATCTAGGGCGAAGGCATTCGGAAGTGAGAGTAGATAGTGACCGTCAGCTGGTAGCTTGTCGACGGTATCGAGTTCTGACAGCCGCACCGAAAGGCCCGTCGAACTGTCCGAAAGCACCATCTCTGGGGTGTACATGGCGGTCACGCCCTCGTGAGACCACATTCCTGCGCTCGCCGCGTCCGCGAATGGGGCGTGTACTTCTCCGAATGCGCGCCAGGTGATGGGGCCCTTCCATCCAGCCCAAGTCCAGGACGGTAAGTGTTTCCTTCTTATGGCTCCAACTCCGCCATCGCGATCCTCCTCTGCACCAGGTCGGCCGGACGTATGGGCCCAGAAGAAGAGGCTCAAGGCGAAAGAATGCAGGATTGACGACCCCCATTTTGAAAATCCATTGCTCCAAACGGGAAGACCTACAAACATGCCGAGTCCGTTGTCAGACCCATAGCGTTTCGAAATGCCTGTAAAGGCTCTCAGAGAGTCCCCATCATCGCTCAGATTCCTTCTAGTAAAGGTATGAATGTGCTCATCCAGCCGGAGAAGGCGGTCATAAAACTCGGGCGACTCATCACCATCATCAGCAAAGCCCCAGACGCTAGAGGGACTAATATAAAACGGATCACTGGAGCCGCGGAATATACCAGACCTCATAAAGTTTTCCATTTTCTTCCCAGACTCCTCGTGGAGTAAAGATAGCGGTAAGTCTAGACTTTCTTGGATTGCCATGCCGCGGCACTCGAAGTAGACTTGTTGATCCGTAAAGACCAGTCTCCGGGTTGCTAAAACACCTTCCTGATAGGTCCATCCTCTAGACGACCATACAGACTTTTCGATTATAAGTCGCGGGTCGGTGAGGCTCGACACAAGGTGCAGATCTTGGCTGACAGAAATATGTGGCTGGGTCTCAGCAGTCCGTTTTGTGGATGATCCACTACGAGGAAGACCGTAACTAGCATCTGGTCCAGCAGCCGCTATGATGGTAAGTTCCGAACACTGGTAGATTAAATCCATATGTGAAATAAGGTAGTCCTTCTCGGTAGGATTAGATTGATCGATACATAATCGATCGACCCAGAGATACTGCAATCCTAAGCTTAGCGTCACTGCCACAGCATCCAGAACAACCTTTGGCCATGCCTCTGGCGGTCCAGGACCCCACACGTAGCTCAGAGCAACATATTTTTCGGTAAAGGGTTTAATCTCCAGTCGCGGAGGCGTCTCCTTGCAGTTAATGACACGAAGGCTTTGTAGCGTTCTTGCTTCACCTTTGGAAGCCACGCAGCGGCTCCCGTGATGCTCTTTGCAGAACGACAGCCATCGTAAAACAATGGAGAAATCCACCGTTTCACCAACTACCCGGGGATAGAAGATAGCATTTGAAGTTTCTGTGCTCTCCCCAGATGTATCGATACAGTGGATTGTCCCCTTCTCTCGGGCGTCGATACTGCACCAGCCCAATTCATATTCGTTTAGGCGATGTGAGTCAAGGTCCGGAACGACGGCCAAGAAAAAGTCGCGAGTTAGCCTCTCCCGTTTATGGTGCTGATTTATATCGTATCCGTGAAAGAAATAGATGTAGTCGCTGCGAAGTGCAAGGAGCTTATGGTTTCGGTGATGTGGTTCGACTCTCATGTGTCGAAAGAATGAGCATAGTCGGCATCTTGACTCGACGGATAATCGGTCGACAAATCGACATATCGGAAGAGCGTTGTCCCTGCCCCAGTCGCTGTCGTCCAATGCAGTAGTGGTTTCGAAGAAGTGAGATGCCTCTCTGAGGAGTCGTGCTAGATCCAAGCTCTGACAATCATCACAGATGTCATGTTCAAGATCATCGGCCATCGTTTGATACCGGGATGAATTGAAGGTCAGGGGCTATGTATATAGCCTGGGAGTATATGGAAGAGTCAAATGCCTGCTCGCGTCATTTCGAATGGAGTGTAAGTTGGAATTGATGGAGGGAAAAGAAGTGCGTCGTTGTAGATTGGAACAGGGACCTCCGTCCAAGGGCGGGCTCAAGCCATTTGATTTGATGCCTTCTTGCCCCGCTCTGGACGACAAGAGGTGTGCCAATGGGATTAGGACGGCGGTGTTAAATGGCGTTGGACCATGGCTCCAGTGGAATCAATCTGAATATCAGCCGGACCCGCGGATATCACAAGCCATTGATCTTTTTGAAGCTACGAAGCTCCTTGTATTTTGAACACCTTCAGCCGATGTTAATAATGATGTTGATGTTGATGCTGTTTTGAACATGTGGATCAAAGTTTCTATTCTAGTCATCAAAATTGGTGCCAATCAGGGGCGAGCATCAACTGAAATAGGAAACGCGAGCAACTGACACGAGCCTAAACCTGCGCTAATGCAAAACACTCAAAACACTCCGGCCCTAAACGTGACGAACGTCAAATGGTCAACATCAATTGAACTCTCCATCATCTCCATCTCAAGTCCACAACACAGTCTCCCACTCATCACTTTCATTTCAAATCCATAACAACGCCGTTATACCATAATCTTGACCTCGAGTTACTGGTATCTAAGGATTGTCTTTATCCCAAATATGCAGCAACACATTCAAACCCCACAAAATACGACAGATTCGATGACCGACTCGCCCCAATATCCTCCAGAGGTAGAGGCTCATATAGCCGTCCTTACGACAAGGAAATCGTCAGCCTACCTCGAAAGAATAGGCATGGGCTTCTGCGGCAGCGTTTGGGCAGAACATGTTCTAGAACCAGTTCCCGATGAAACTGAAACTAGCGCCGCTTCTACGATTGCCATGAAGCGAGGCGATGGAGGACCTGGCAGGTCACTCACAAATGAGTACCAAGTCCACAAACGGATACTCCAGAAGCTGGGCGTGGAAACCCTCCATATGCCCTTTAACATTCCCTCATGCTACACGTTCCTTGATGAAAAAACTAACCATTGGTCTGAAATCTTACCTCGCCTATCCGCAGGATTCACTGCCTGCGATGCAGTCATCAGCGAGAAGATTAACCCCATGCCACGAGCAGTGCGCCGCATCCTCACGGAGAAGTATTTCCGAGGGTCTAAGGAGAAGATCGATGCCATCATGGCAGATGCGAAAAATCACCATTGCTTAGTGCGCCCCTATCTCGGCCGCCGGAGACATCGCCAAACACAGGACGCAAGACCTAGGCAGCATACTTTTTTCAGTCTGCGAAACTTCCCCCTGCATATTGATCAGATCGAGGAACTCGGCCTCCCGATGGAAGAATATGCCGAGCGCATGGCGGACGCGTTGGCTTTCCTGCATTGGCGCGTCGGGATCGATGCCAATGATGTCGAATTCGTCCTCGCCGCACCCAGAAGTAGTGGGGAGGACACTGTCAACGTATCTACCACGTTTGATTCCAGCGTGCTAGGGCGTCATAGCATCTGGGTTCTCGATTTTGATTGTTGCGGAGACCTTCCTCTGGATGAATCGGGAATCGACATCGCTGCCAGAGCCTTTTGGCGCAACGATCCATACTACCCTCGACCTGGATCAGCGGACCCGGCTGACGAGAGGCTCTGGATTGTGTTTCGCACACGCTTTCTGAAGACTAGCCAACTCATGCTAAGTGGCAATGACTCGACGACCGCCCGGCTACCAGAAATGCTCATGGACAGAATTGTCGAAACAAGAGGCGTCTACGCCAAAGGCATCCCCGCCGATTCTCAATGAGTTTAAGGCATTGAATCTCTTGGACGAGTGGCTGAGAGCAGAGCGGCAGATCCTATGAATTCCCTACGCCACCAGTACATGCGGCCCTCGACCCGAATAGTACAGCGGAATTGACTGATTGATTTGATTGCTAAGTCCTAGGCCTATGAGTGGAAACTGCCGTACCTGCGTTCTATCCTCCTTGATTCCTTTTTCCAGTCATTTCCTCGTGTTCCGTTACCCTCACCCCTCAAGCCACATACTAGCCGCTCTTCTCCAATGCAGTCAATATCTTCACTCCGATACACGCCCAGCCTTTTGCCTCCGACTTCGTTTTACAACCTACTCACCCCTCGATCTCAATGCCGTTCCCGTTAGACGGCCGATTCCGCAATGTCTGGTAAAGCATCGCCACTTAAGCAGGCTCTCCAAAGTCGGGCCTTGACAGGACACCTGGAGGCTGAGAGCCATCGACGAAAGCCACACCTAACTCGAATGTTATCGACGCAATCTCTCATCTCGACGGTCTCACCGTTCACGGCAGCTGCTACTGATACTCACATTTCATTCCGAGAAATTGATGCGGCGTCCATCTGAGAGGGTTTTAAACCCCCAGATACGGGGATTGTCTACGAACTACGACTCTCAAATGATCCTACAAAGCTCTTGACTAATTACATTCTGCGTAAATGTGCACGGTATAGTTTCCAGAAACTGCTGGAAGGGCAAGTCGAAGTCCAGCGAAGCTTTCAATAGGGTGCCCCAACCACCACAGCTTTTCTGGCATAAGCACCGAGAACGGTTTCCAGACACGCCGCCTCCCAAGACAAGCCGCATCACGTCTTCCCGTGACCATGTCCCTAGGCTTCCAGTAGGAAGGATAGTCAAAAATAATAATGCAAAAAAAAAGTCAAAAAAACATACAACACCGAGGATTCGCTGGTCGTCACCGACCCAACTACTAGTTCGGCGCTTCGCAGCTTGTGTACAGGGGAGCGGACGGGACCCTCAATTGTCTGCGAGCTATGGTCGTATGTACTGGGTTTGCCCCAGGAAAGAGAATATATTCATACCTTTGTCCCTTTTCTTGGACGTTGGCGGCCGAGCATTCTCTGGTCGAGTCGTGTCAGTGAGGCTGCCTAGTATATATGAGCGATGTTTATGCCGATGATATATTGCTTGATATCGAGATCACGTTTGGTAAAAAGGGAGATAATAATAAGATCAGACCTTCAGATTTTCGAAGACGAGAATAGGTGCCGTAAGAATGTATTACCTTGAGCGTTTTCCCAGAGATCCATTGGCAAATCATCCGTGTCTTGGTGTCAAGTCCCGGACTACGTCGTTAGAAAAATACAGGCTGCTCTTGCTCCTTGCTCTCTTTTCCCCCATCCTTCTCAAGTCACAAGTTACGAGTTCTCGTGCTGCCACCGCTTTGCACCTTGCGATCCCAAACCTTGAGACCGTAGTACTCCCCAATACACAAGGACTTAGAAACGCCACACTTCTGAAAAGGCTGGGAAAAGGTCATATTCTGTGGATGCTAGTCTAGTAGACCCATCGCCTCCGTAGAAGCAAAATATATGTCGTCCTCAAGGGACCAAAAGCAGAGAGCGCTCGAGCCGAAACTGGCAACCGCTCTCCACCATCATCATCCCCAGCTAACAAAAAACACAGACGCTCATACCAGCGAGCAAATCCCCAAACCTGACGCCTTCCCCACGCCTCCTCTTCACCACTCCTCCTCCCTCACACCTTAGTAGAAACTCTCCACCATGGTGTCCTTCATCTGAGTATTAATATTACTCGGCCCCGCCCCCTCACCCAACCTAAACACACTCTCCACAACACTCAGCTCCGTCGCAGTAGTATCCAGCCCCGTAACAGCCAACCAATCATTGACAACCATGCCGGCCCCAACGAGGTGGCTACCGCGGTTCACGCTACCCGCCACCAGCGGCACCTGCAGGAGGCTCGAGAGCTCGTCCTGGTCCTGTATCGACGTCTTGGGGTGCACGAGCCCGCCCTGGTTCGAGAGCGCCATGTAGGAGCCCACGAGGACGTTGTCGGCTACGGTTTGGCGGAAGACCTCGACGCCGAGGACGTCGGAGATGATTTCTTCGGTTTCGCGCTCGAGGTCGGGGTGGATTAGGGCGATGTGGTCGTTTGTGGCGATGACGTTGCCGAGGGCGGAGAGGCGCTCTTCTATTCTCTGTTGGGGTGGTGTGTTGTCAGTATATGTGAATGAAGACGAGTGTGAGAAGGATGTCCCTTGGGAGTGTTGCGTACCTGTATCCGGATTTCATCTGGGAGACTGTTCCGTAGATGTTGAAGCTCTTGGTCTGTGGTTGTGGTAGGTACAAGGAGACCCTTTCGGTTTCTGCCACCATTTCCATCGTCAGCTTCTCTCCTTGCATCGCCCCCGCTGCGAGGATCGCAAGTCGAAGCAAGAGGAATTAAAAAACGTACCCAGCTGTTAACCTTCCCACAATCCTCGTGCCAGCAATAGTCGCCCTGCAAATAGGAATCACATCTTGTAACTCCGCCTCAAACACACTATCATCCCCGCCCTGTCAGCACAACATCCCAATCTCCTCTCTCGCGCAACCCCCCCCTCAGTTATCATGATCGCATCGTACCTGTAAAAGTTCTCGCTCGCACCCACGGCAACAAGCGCATAAGAATTCGTCAATGTCGCAAAAACACCAACCCTGCCATCACCGTCATTAGCATCTTCCCCTCAATCCTGGCTCCTACCCCTCCTCGCCTAGAAAAAATAGAGGGCAAAAAAGGTGGGGCACGTACTCATTGGAGTTTTCAAACTGCGCTCGTACCGCCATGATCGTTTATCGTCGATAAAACCGTGTAAAAAAAAAATCAAAAGCTCTTAAGGTAGGAAAAAAGGAAGTCGAAGAAATGGACTGTCGCCTCCCTGTGGTCTGTTGTGGGAAGCGGTGGATTGGGGAGAATTGATGATTTGTCTGATCAATGGAGGGGAAGAATGTCAAACAAGGAGGGGACTTTTTTGCATTTTAAATGACGACAGAAGAAGAGTTGCCCATGTCCATTTTTTCTTAATGGGAGCTTTTTACTGCGGGGCAAACCTCGACCTTTCGCCCCTCTCAAAACTGCCCGCCCCGCGAAACATCAACTCACATTCACTGTCTCCCCAGTCGCCTCTGTGCCCCCCGGCGCCTGTCAGATATCCAGGCAGCCATCCACAATCGCTAAATCGCCAAGGAGCTCTCTTCCGAATCCGTGCCCTCGCCCCGGTCCCTCATAGCGTATGTGTACAGTAGTTTCACCCTTGTTGTTCAACTAGAGTCACTAATATGACTCACTAAACAACAGAATCTCGCCTTCGCCACAGTTTGTCTGTCTGCGCCCCTCGATCCCTCCAAGCTCCTGTACCGTTTCTGGTCAGTTCAATGCTTGATACTGTTGACAGTGGTCTGCAAAGTCTCCGAGTATGACTCGATTTGTTGACCCTGGATCTTGCCCATCCCCGTTCCTGTTCCTGTTGCCACTAAATAGGGTAACGTGGGCAGGGAACTATGATGCCGAATGACTAATTCTGATGCTAATTTCGAATGTTACTGCATCGTGCATGTGGTATAGTTCTTACATTTCTCACGCGGTGAGACGATGAACCATCACCAACAGCTTAAAGGTTGTGTAGCCATAGCTCCTCCTGCCACCACATCACACATGTTGCAAGGAGATAGACGCGATTGAGGTTATAACAAGCATAGGGGGTATCATTCCGACTAAAAACCGAGATAGTGTACAAGAGCTACATGCGCGTGTGTCCCCAAGTTCGTTCCCCTTTCACCCCCGTGCGTATGTGCGGTGCAGCCTCATGCAAAACAACCACGGGCGAGGCTTGTAACAGCAAATGTCTGATGGGAGGTGGTGCTAGTCCAACAAATATGCTAACCATTAACCCGCTCCCCCTTCGTCATCTCATGAGAATACATCCATTCCGGAAAGGAGAAGTTGGTGGTTCCCCGAAAATAAACCCATAGTATATGCTAGCGGACCCGATCAATATGCACCCTGTACCGATACGCCAAGGTCCCCCGATCCTCCTATCCCAACTACGTGTTGACAGTCCTCGAACTCCGTAATGTCGAAAGAAAAAAGAGTGTGTGAAAATAAAAATCCCATCACGTAAAACACCGTCCCGGGCCCCGGCTCCGATTCAAAAATACCTTACAAAAGAGAAATCGACGGGAAATATCTCGGCCCCGCAAATCCCTTGGCCATGACCGTCTGGATATCAATGTTACTCGTAGGGTCATGATGCGGGCTCCACATCTTCAGCAGGATGAACCGCCCAGAAACCGGTGGATCGAAGTGAATGGTGCACTTGCTCCTGCCCTTCTCAATGTTGAACTTGGCATGCGGAGCCATCAGCTCGCCCTGCGAACTGGGTCCCCTAATCGTCCCTTGCTGTTGCTGCTGTCCCTGGCCGTTGGTGGTCCCAGACGATGTTGGTGTCGTGTCAGAGTCGCCGAGAGATGCAGAAATATCCCGAAGGCCAAACACGGCGAGGTCGTCGAGGAACGGCTCATCGATACCGTTGCTAAAGCTGTCTTCGCTGTCACTCTCGAATGGTAATATCCCGATGCGGTTGGGAGCGCTACGCCCCACCAGGAACGGCTCAATGCCCTCATCGTCATCGCTACACTCTGTTGTAATGTTGAAAGGAGGGAGTGCCGTCGTGGAGAATTCCCTAGGCATTTGGGCGAACCGGTGATCCTCGTCCTCGTCGTCATCATCGTCTTCCTCATCATCCTGCTCATCATCCTCCTCTTCGTCCTCGTCTTCTTCTTCCTCTTCTTCGTCTTCATCCTCTTCGTCCTCGTCGTCCTCATCGCGATCGTATTCTAGTCCAAGATCATGATATGAACTCCTTCTCCTAACGCGTCCGGTACCATCTCGTCGCCGCCAAGCCGCCACATAAGCTCTTGCTCGGACTCCAGTTTCCTCGGCTCGGTCGTCGGTGCCGGCACTAGAACGCCTAGCAGCAGTCGCCGTCGTTCCGTACTGAATTTGATATTGTGCCGTCCTCGTGAGTCTGTCGTCGTGATGCATCGAGACGAACACCATACCTTGCCGGACTCTAAGTAAAGGACGAACACGTCAACTTATTCGTTTTCTTCACGCCCACTTCCGCAACCAATTACAGGGATACATGTATGCATGCAACTTACGGAGAAGAGTAGTTCGATCCTGGTGCCTTGATAATCAGCTCCGTCAAGTTAAACACCGTTGCACCCTGGTGGCGAAGCACGATGTTGCATCGGTTCCCCTTTGTACAATACACCGACGCGTCGTTTTTCAGGATATTCTCAGCCGCGTACGAAAGCTCGTTCAAAAACATGCCGCCATCGCAGCTGACGATTTCCATCGTCAATGTGCCGGGCTCCACCTGCCCGTAGGTGCCGTATCTGAAGCCCTCGAAATTGGGCACCAGGCGATCGGCGTCGACCTTGCGTCTTTTTACCCTCCGGTTGTCCTCCAGGGCCTCCTGCCGACGCTGCGTAGATGAAGCCATGTTGGTGTTGCTGCCCTGCGAGGGGTTGCTCGCAGGATTGCCTCCGTACCGGACAGAGCTGAGCAGAGGACTACTATGCGCCTGCTCGAGTATGGCCCGCAGATGGAGATGCGCGTTGGCTTCCTCCCAGCCCTGGCTTGCGTAGTGCGGCCTGTAGAACCGGGAGAGGGACGAGTTTCGCTGAGAGTTTCTTTGCCTCGAAGCTCCGGTTGGGATTCGATACCGTCGATTCGCCGTCGCGGAAATGGCACTATTGTCGTGGGTGGAATCTCGACCTCTGGGAACGACGAATCGGAGGGACGGAAGGGTCGTGATGTTGATTCGAGGCGGGCTGGGAGGGGAATCTTGCTGATGATCTCGGTAGCTTCGTCGAGAATTTTGGTTTTGGTCCGACGACATGATTAAGGCAGCTCTTTAGGGTGCGTCGTGCACCGGGGGTCGGGAATAGGGAGGGGGGTGTGCGGATGGCAGGAGGAGGAAGGAGGGTGTGTGGGGTGTGAAAGAGCTATGCGTCGTTCGCTGCCTGAGAGAGACGGGCAATCGCGCGAGAAAATAGTATGTGTTGACGTTTGCCGCCGTGGTAGGAACGAGAGGGAAACCTGGGCGCGATAGGTTCTGAGGTTACCAGGTTGGAACCCTCGCTGTGACGTTGCCTGCAGTTATGGCAGGGCTGAAGGCGATAGAGGAAAGCGGGAGGAAGGATCATGGACGACTTGGGATTATTTCGTCCTTCCGTTTCTTTTTCCGTATCCCTTAGTGTTCTTATAGTTTTCGAAAGTCTTCCGTCCTTAATCCCAGCGTCTTTTTCTGCTTGATTCGGCGAGGAAGAGAAGAGAAGGATGTTGTGTGCGATGGCGGGATCCAACGAAAGACAAGGCAAGGGGAGGGGTTGAAAAGCGGGCCCCTGTCCTCCTCAAGGGTCTTGTTGGTCGGCGAAGGCGATTGTGGTTAGCCCTTGATTATTTTTTTTTTAGGTTCGTGGCGGTCCCGATCCTGAGCTGCAACTCTGCGGTAATTGTAAGGCTCATCAGCTCTGGAAAGAGAAAGTCGCCTTCGTTGGGTTTACAGTGCCGGAGACAGCCTGTGCGGGGGACATGAATGCTCGACTGTGGCCGATATCGATCCGACTTATTGGTGGCAAGTTCAAGGAGGAAGTACGGAAGTGGTCAGTTCGGGATGTCGAAGCTGCAATGATGCTAAATAGCTTCCGTGGAGAAATTCTGGGGCAGTTGCGACCGTGCGATAAGCCGTCGGGAAAACGGGGTGCCGCCAAATGGATTCTGCTGGACCTCTTTGAACTCTGACCCCATGAGACTATTGCTTTTCGAGGTCGAGGTCGAGGACTCAGGCTCGCAGTTGCGTGGAATTATCACACGAATCGGCAGCTGAGCATGGGAGGGGGAAGGCGGACGGTCAAGTTGGCCAAGTAATGCAAGAAGAGCAACGAAGGAAGGAAAGGAAGGAAGTTGAAGCGCCGAAGCTCGAAACCGGAAAAGAAGGAGACGATAAAATGATGTGGGGAGAAAACGGGGCACGCATCCGTTTAGAGGAAAGAATGACGGGAATGACCTGTCTGTCGGGAATTATTGCGTAGCTCCGTCGGGACGAATAGGAGCGTGAGCTTGAGGGCTGTTACAGCAGATACACGGGTATTACTGCGTAGATAATACTCTCGTAGGAAGGAAGACATGCGCGGTCGGCTCTTGATGATACCCCAAGTCACGATCAGTCATGGGGAGCACGAGGAGATTGAGACTGGCACGAAGAGAGAACGTGCTATGGCTGACGGCGGGTGTTCAAATGTTGGGGTTAAGATTTGGCTATCCACGCGCTACTTCGCATGTCTTGGGTGTGAACTTTGAACGAGGGGACTTTGGCGTCATCTAATCTCAGACTGTATCAAGTTTGGTTCGTCTGCACCTCGCCTCGTGGGTTGAATCCTGGATCATGGCCGGAGAAGGCTCGGGTAATAGGACAAGTACAGAATCAGTCCGTCGTGTGTGGCACTCACTCTGAGTCGCTGTGCATATCTGGTTCGATGGTTGATCCAGGTAAACCGGGAGACTCTCCAACACGGCCCGTTTTGAAACGCGAAATCCATCTCTCTCCCAACGCTCCAGGCATCATCGCTTGAAACAGACAGCCCGAGGTACAAATCAAGACATCAAGAACATGCCTGGGCATCGCGTTCCTTCACCTGCTGCCAGCTGCTTCCCGTTTTCGCTTTTGTTTCACGTAAACAGTAAACAGTCTCATAAATGTTACAACGATACTCACTCTACGGCACTATTTACGCGCGACATAAAGTACCACTTAAACAACCACGCGCTTCTTGGAATCGCCGAAGCTTACGAAGTACTTCGTTGTTCGATTTGATTTTAAGCTCAGCCAGCCTCACATCTCAACGTCCACCAACACGAATCCGAGGCGCGCGAGGAATCGAAACACGCCAACAGGGGAGAAGGCTTGAAACACACCCCAAGCAGAGCGCGAAGCTCCTGCTGGCAAGATTTCTGCTTGGATGGGGTCCCAAGGGACGTTACACGTGCTCCCTTGCCAGTGTGATAGATAGCTACATGGCAGAAGAAGCACTAGGAATTGCAGATAGATAGCACTGTTGGATCTAGCAATGACATGGCTTCTGGTAATGAAGAGGCCTTAGAGTCGGGATCGACCCGGCAGCTGAATCAGCTAAAGGTATAATAAAATGAATTAGATGTTGTGTTTCTGGAAAGAAATCACGAAAATGCTCTCGATGTACTGTATTCATAACAAAACAACACCTATCTCTGGTTAGGATTATATATATAGTGTCCGTTTAGACGAACTATGACCTGCAAATTATGAGCTGCGTGAAGCGCGATGCGGGAACCAAAGATACCTCACCTTCTTAATATATCGGGTTTTTACGAAGATACTATGTATCTCTGCATTGGTTTGCCATTGGGGAATCTGAGGATTTTGCTCGCTTGTGCTAGCCACTCAGGCGAGGAGGGCAAGCAGAGGCGAGTAGAACATCCTATCTCAAGGGCGTGGCTTGAGAGGGCGAGTGCCCACTCCATCCAGTTTGACCCCCCAGTGGAACCTATAGTCCCAAACTCTAGCTCTCCTCCTAATGTCCCTATCCTGATCCAACCCCGGATAGGCCCACGGTTCTCCTCTCTCAACCCTCCCCAAAGCTATCTTTGCGTCCCTGTACTCGGCCTCCTCAAGGAAATCATCATTCTCCCAGACGGCCGTCTCGAAAACCCACACAGCCTCTTTGTATGTCTCTAGTGCTCTCTCGTCGTGGACGTCCAATAGTTCGTACGCCCACGCCAGCCTCACAAGAACACGGCCTTCGACGCGGTGGAGGCTACCTCCGGGGTGGACGATAGTGCGGTCTCTCCGATGCTGCTCTGCTGCCTCCGCGAGAAGTGGCACCGCCTTCTCAAAACAGCTGCGGGCCTGCTTATCTTGCGCCGTTTGACGGTAGATTAGGCCGAGCTCGAGGTAGTTGATGCCAACATCCTCGCACAACCTAGTGTGCCAAGTGTCTTCCTTGATCCTCTTCGCCTTCCACGCTTCTGACCTTTGAATTGCTTTCTTGAATGCCGAGACGGCTTTTTTGAGATCTCCGCGTTCGACATGGATCTCACCGATCTTGTCGAATGGGAAGGAGCCACTCGTCCCGTCTCCGATGTACCTCTCATACAGCGCCAAGGCCTCATCGAACTGGCCTATAGATGTGTACGCTTCGGCCAAGGGCGTGACATGCCATCGTTTTGGGTCGTTGCCTAAGTGTGCCAAGGCATCCTCTAAGAAGGGGATCGCTAATTCCCACTGCGCCATAGCACAGTAAGTCTGGCCAAGCCCAAACTCGAACGTGAAACGGTTGTCGATGGCGCTGGTGGTTTGCAAGTCCGATATACGTTCCAATGCGTAACGATACATAGAAACGGCGATGCCGAAATGCTGCCCCTCCCTCATGTTCTTTGCCTTGTTGTCCCATTCCTGCCATAAGTTGTCGGCCCTCTTGGGATCCGCTAACGTACCCTCGACGAGAACATCGCAATAACCCTTCCAGTCGAACGTCCTCGTCTCTTCGTACTGTTTCTTGTCGATGTAGGTCTTGGCGATGTCCTCCCACCTAGGCTCCCTTGGCGGATCGAACTCCATCTCCGCACGGTATGTTCTTCTCATACCTTCTAGATCCCCCACTTTCCCGTACTTATCGGCAAGTTGGTGATACCATCGGGATTTTGCGTTCTTAGGATCCTCGAGAATGGCTTCATGAAGCACCTCGATGGCGGCTAGGTAGTCCGGATCCTCGACGTCCCACCCGGCCAACTGCCACACCTTGTTTTGATAGTAATGTTCACGGCAGCAGGATTCATTCCCAGGATCGATCATGGCGCCCTTCTTCCACGCGTCTAAGGCGAGGTCTGTTTTCTCGTCCCAGTCGTACATATTCCCCAGCTGCTCGTAGTATCTCGGGTTTGAATCCGGATATTCTGCCAAAGCCTCCTCGATCTGGAACCACGCTTGCTCTCGAAGCATTTTGGCCACATTCTCTTGCACTGCAACACGACGAGAGTCATGCCAGGAAGCGACGGCTAGATTGGCCTGACATATTCCGCTCAATTCATCGTAGCCACCCGACCTAGTGATTTCATCAATACGATCCGGGATTGAGCGATCATCATTCTCGTAGGTCAAAGTGTAGTTCGCAAATCGGATAGTCGTGTTGCCGAAGAGCTTCCCGGATAACTGCATTAACGAAGTTTTATTGGACTCCTGAAGAGCCCTCTCAGACCTTAGCAGGGAAGCTGTTTCCTGGGTCTCGATCAAAACGTTCGGATCCTTGCCCCAGACGCGCAACATTGTCAATGATCGATATCCATACTCAATGGCCCGAAGATCCAATAGCTCGTTCCAAACCCATGTATGACACACCCGAGGCCATAGGGCGTCAAAAATGACTTGTTCGCCGGCGATGTCGAGCCTTCGTGACTGGAGGGCAAGCTCATTCGAGCACCCTTCTTCCAAGGACTTCTTGTTGCATCTACACCATGCCGATACCTCTATGCATGTGTGATAAATTTTCCAAAACATCTTATACTCCCAATTTTCTTGCTGGAGAATGGATTGGAGCCACCGCTCTGTGAGGTCGCTCTTGAGGAACTTGTCAAGTTCGTCCCAGATTATCCTCGCAAGATCAGCAGAAAGGGGGACTCCGTTTTCAAGTACTTCGGGGCTCTCGCACCAATCACGCTCAGGCAGGGCCATGGAGAGCCTAAGGTGCCACCTCCAACGAGAGATGGCATATTCCATGAACCCGTCTCCATCTCCACCTTCGTCAGGCGGATCTTGGCTGGCGAGGAGACGGAGACAAGCTAAGGCTGCTTTTCCATGGGCAATGCTTGGCGCGAAGACATCACCATGAGGCTTTGATGGGTCGGTGAGATACGCCTGGAATGTTTCGTGACTGATTTGTACTTCGTAGCCATTGCCAGGCCGGGATCCAAGGGTGGGAATAAGATCCAGAATTGATCCGCATTCACTTCTCAGAAACTCTTCCATGTCATAGATCTGGTCCTGCAGCGACATTTCAACTGCAGCTTTCAATCTCGACACGGTAAATGGTGACGGAACAATCATGACCCAACCAACGACCTCCTTGATCCAGTTGTAATCCCCACTCTCACGGGATCGCTTGAGAACCTCATCGTAAACTCTTTCCATGGTTGGTGGCATTTCTACCATGGTAGTCTCGAATGCCTTGGCTGACACGGTGCGTTCGAGCATGTCTAGGACTAAAGCAGCCCAGAGGAAGATGCCGTTTGACTTCTCGGCAATGGCTTCTACCGGGCATTTCCCAAGGCCGTCAAAGCCACTTCTTAGCCGAGGAGACTTCTCGACCCTCGCTCTAACAAATCTCTTCACGTCCTCAACGTTGTCACTCCTCGAAATCGTGTGGGTCGCTCCAGACTCGCTGATGATCCTCTGGAGCTCCGGAGACGCGCGGCTCGTGATGAGCAATTTGACACTCAAAAGGTTCATGAACTGCTCCAGAAGCGTCTCAATATCGGTCTTCGATTTATAACTTGGCTGAGAGCTCGCTGAAGCACTCTCCAACTCATCAACGCCGTCGATGAGCACAAACAAGTCAGACTTAGGTCGGCTCGCCAAAAGCGGCTCCTTGACAAGCGTGTTAAACATCAACCTTGTTGCCTCGCAGCCTCCTCCAGATGGCAGAGTCGGTTTTTCTCGTAAGTATTGCCAGAAACCGGGGTGCTGTTCCAGAAGCTGAAAGCAGATGGTGCGCAGGATGTCTTGGCAAGTTGAGAGGCCGGGCGATCCATTTTTGCAGAAAAAATATACGATCGGGCTTTCCGGATACTGCTGTCTCAGGACATCATAGAGGAATGCCGAAATAGTAGATTTCCCTGTCCCTGGAAGACCAGATATCCAAAGGCATGATCCCGCTGAGCCTCGATTCGCCAAACGGCCGAGTCTCCACTGTTTGAAAGTGTCGAGAGTGAGGACCCAGCTGAGAGTTCCTTCTGCTCTTTGGGACCTATTTGCGAGGAGCTGGGCCTCCACCTGCCATGTTGAAGGGCGCAGCCAGTCTCTAAACGCATCCAAACTTTTGACGGGAGACTTAACGTCGAGTTGGGAGCTTGATTCTTGCAGGGCGTCAGTATCCTATCCAGGGAACCATTGGGCCGCAGCCCAAATCAGAAGCTTACCTATCATGTTTTCCGCGATTTGTTGCAGCAGAGCCTGGTCATATTCCTCATATGCAACGTGGAGAGCAGCGACGCCGGCCTGCCACACCTCGGGGCCACGCACCAAAGTGAGGCCCATGTTTCGGAATACGCCGTGCTTCCAATATTTCAAAGCGGCTGTGAGGAAGTTCAAGACCTCTGCTAATAAACCGAGGCATTTCTCTCGGACAAGCGGGTTGAGCTTGTCGGCGGGATATCGCTGCATTAACGAGACTCGACGAGACTGGTAGGATATTCTCTCCATCTCGGCAGCCAGGTCTTCCCTGCGGTTCTTTTCTATCCTGGCCTGCTGGAGAAGCAACGCTGTGCCATTGGCGATGGACTTCAGCGGGGCGGCGACCACGGAGGCCTCGCCAACGACCGCAAGCACGCCGCACCCGGCGATGGCCAACGGGAGCAGATTTGCTACAAACTTGCCGACTTTCCTCAAAGCCTTCTTAACTGAGTCCACTGACCCATCGTTGTCCTTGCTCAATTGATATAGGCGCTCCGTCTCGATATTTGCGAACATAAGGGACTCGATAGTCTCCCCGAGCTTCCCCTCATCAACCCCAGAGTCTCCGTGCACGCTTTCGAAGCAGGACGACAGTTGCTGAAGTGTGACGCTTGGAATCGGTGGTAACTTGGATTTGGAAAGGGAACGGAGGAAGGAATCATAGCTGTCTTCGAACTTCTGCACGGCTTCATCTAGCTTCACTCTGACTGCGTCCAACGCAGTAGATACTGAGGGCGCGGGATTCGTCGGCTCCATTATTTGCGAACCAAGGAGGGAAGGGAAAAGTGCTCTCGAATCTGGTTTATGAACAGCCTAGATCTCACGGAAGCGGCGCTTCATGAAGTTACCGAGCCTTGTTTTATGCTCGATGCATCCGATTTTCAACTGATGCAAATAGGGGTCTGGATGCCCACCAATCAGAGACGCCGGGTTACAGACTCGCCATGTTGTGATGTCCGCGTCAGCAGGAAAGTCGTGTCGTTAGCATTCTAGAGCCAGTCAAAGCTCGTGGCTTCTCCGAGGTACGATTAGACCAGAAAGCTCTGGGATGTTACGACGGGCAAGGAGGCCCAGACGCTCAAGGGCCATTAACAGCCAGACGGACTCGGTAGCATTCTTGAGAGACTCGAGGCTTGTCGCTTCGAAGTTGCACGCCCACATTATCAGGATTCTCAGATGCCGACATAAAGCAAGGAGATACAGGCCCTTGAGTTGGCACTTACCCTATCAACCTTACCATTCGATACCAATTCTCCATATCTGCTCGCTGACACTCGCTGTATACAGTAAACAAGGATGTTTCATCCTCCTTTGCTGGCACTAGCGGCCGGACTCAAGCTCCATCTCGGGCTTATTGCTGTGCTGAGCCCATTTCCTGATTTCCGAGGGTATGGGTTACACAGGAACCAGAATGAAGTGTTATTATGGTTGCCGCGTGGCTACCAGCCGGACTCCTAACAAGATCTAAGTGCTGAACTTTTCACCCCTGCATTTGGGCCGATACCATGTTTCGCCTTTCTCGAGCTTGGTGACTCTCCGGCTCTTCCAAGTACCGTTGGTGTGTCTTTAGATTTTGGCCTCATCCTAAAGATTATTGCTGACGATGAGCAGTATAGGCCCGCATTATTGCGCAAAGGATTCGGAGTCTGCGAGCGTTCACGTTGCTGGGAAGACTCGTTATTTCCGTGGTTAGTTCCGGTCTAAGTGCACTGCTCCTTTTCACGAAAGCGTTCTCGAAGAGCTGGAAAATATTGGAAAGCATATCCGCAATGTGGAATAGACTTTCAAAGAATGAGGAGAGCAGGAGAGAAGAAGAGGAGGAGGGTAGAGGCTGGGGAATCGTGAGGTGCCAGCTCTCAGGCAACAACATATACAAATGCGAGGTAGAAATCGATGTCAAGGATCTACTACTCCGGTACCTTCATCTAACAAGCCAGGAATAACATGAGGGAAATTACCCTGCAAGGCTTCAGTATTAGATGATTAGTATAGATAGTATTGCAATCATGAAACCTGTATCCTCATGGTTGCAAGGCTTGGGTGGCCTTTGTCGTGACGCATCTTAGTCCAAAGTTTCATCATCGAGTAGGAATTGATCCGGTTACGCCAAGGTTTAAGACCAGGCCTCCTAGTAGAGTAGACGGTTGCAGGAGATCGTAGAAGAAGACATTGCGAGGGCTGTGAAGCTGGATCTGATCCTATAATTGTGCCCGTGGGCGTATGTAGCCAAGTTCGGATCCTTAGTAATCGCCTGGACCGTACTTCGTACAACCATACACTTGTACGCAGATGTCTTGGCGCTCCATAATCGTCATCCGCGCCTGCTTCTGACGGTTCATCGATGCATCCATCGACGGAGTCCCAATCTTCTGCAACTCCGCTCCATGTCATCAGTCTGCGAAATCGAGACGAGCCGCGATCTTCTGCGAACCGGACTATAGGCTAGATCTCAATGTTGCTATCCGAGGGCGGGTTTACTGTCATCACGAGATTTTCTGCCCTCTTTGGTGGCTGATAACCTCTTCATTGCCCGAATAACGTCCCGGAAGTGAGTAGTCTTGGAGTTTCGTCGAGCTCATCAGCTGCGCTCTCCCAAAATCCATTCAGCACATAGAACTCCGCCACAACGTCAATTTCAAAGTAGACGTTCGACAGAATACGAGAACATCCCAGCGACATACCTAGACCTTACCACTATCCACCGGCCATCGCATTTTCCCCGCGACCCTCACATACAAACACACCCTCTCCCATCGCATCTTACATCCCCTCCCTCCCTCGCGCCTCACCTCTCCACCCCCCACCACTCTCCCCAAACAAACGAACAAACAGCCAAACCACCACCATGGAGCCCTCCCAAAACAACGGCTCTACAGCCATCAGCGAAGGTAACCTATTCCCCTCCCTCACACCCCCACCAATCTAACAACACCCACTTCCTAACCCTGCCCCCAAACTAACAGCTCTCTCCCGCAGATGAAATCGCCCTCTACGACCGCCAAATCCGCCTCTGGGGCCTCCAAGCCCAAGAAAAAATCCGCAAAGCCTCCATCCTCCTCCTAACCCTCCGCGCCCTCGGCACCGAAATCGCCAAAAACCTCGTCCTGGCGGGTATATCCTCGCTGACGATCCTCGACAGCGCACCCGTCTCCCCCGCGGACCTCGGCGCCCAGTTCTTCCTCTCATCCCAGCAATCCGAGTTATCACAAGACGAGTCCGTCATTGGCAAGAACAGGGCGAGCGTGGCTGCTCCGGCGATTCAGAAACTTAACCCGCGCGTTGCTGTGCGCGTGGATGAGGAGGCTGACCTTGAGAAGAAGGACGATGCGTTCTTCGCTCAGTTTGATGTTATCATCGCTACGGATTTGGACACGGATGCGTTGGAGAGGGTCAACGACGCTGCAAGGAGGGTAGGCAAACCGTTCTACGCCGCGGGTGTCGGCGGCATGTACGGCTTCATCTTCGCGGACCTGGGACCGCACCACGAATACGTCATCCAGCGAGACGCTGGTAACCTCGCCACCAAGACGGGTCCCGAAACCCCCACGCGCTCCGTGCTCTCCGTCCGCACGAAGAAAGAAGGTCCCCGCATCGTCGAATCCGTCACAAAGCGCGAACTCTACTCCCCCTTCCAAACATCCTGCCTATCTGCTAAACTCCCCCAAGAATACACAAAGTCGAAACGGCGCCTGCGTGGTGTAACACCCGTGCTCTCTTGTCTTCGCGCCCTCTGGTCCTTTTCCTCTCCTTCCTCTCCTACCACTACCACTACAGAAAACGGAACTACGGCTGCTCGTCGCCTACCCCGCCAGGATAATCGCGAGGACCTCGCAGCGTTCACCCAGCTCGCCATGGCCAAACATGCGGAGTTGGGCTTACCCCCCGAGACCTTGACACCCGAGGCCATCCGTCGCTTCCTGCAGGGCGTCGGCTGCGAGATCGCCCCCGTCACGGCCGTCCTGGGCGGTCAGCTGGCTCAGGACGTCATTAATGTTTTGGGCAGGACGCAGCAGCCCGTTCAGAATGTGGTTGTGTTTGATGGGGATAAGATGGAGGCGCAGATGTATGCGCTGCATCCTGAGGCGGAGGTGGTGGATGGTGCGAATGGGGGTAAGGTGGATGGGGAGCAGTAGATTTCGCCTCCCTGCACTGCGAACTGGGTCATGCTAAATTTTTCAGATCGTAAAAGTCAAGGGGATAGATAAGTGGTAGTTTACGCGCCGCCATGGCAATCTTCGAGTTGAAGATTGAAACACCTACAATTCAAATGAGAAAAAGAAAGAAAAATCATGTACTACAGCCTCGTCTTGATCACTTCTGCTTATCGTGTGTCTACTACATGCCTGTAAGATCACGCAACTCATTGGAGTACTGTATGAAAAGAAGAAGAAAAAAGAAAGATAATTCTATTAGGCTCTTCAGGCCAGCTAACGCATCATCGAATGCTCAGTACTTCATGAAAACACCCGCAAAACAAGAAAACAAGTTTGTTTTTCCTCCGTTCCAGTCTTCTGTCAACGAACAGCAGGAGCCAAATGCAAAAAGAACAAACAAAAAAACCACCACGACAGATCCGTCGCGTTCCAAAATAGTAATATACATGCTCCGAACCCTACCTCCAGGTTCGCTATGCGGGCGGATGACGAAAACAAACCACAGCCCATGACGATGCGATGTCCTCCACCTCTCCCATTTTTATTAATTTTTTTTTTATTATTTTAAATTATCTATGGCCACTTCCTTTTCAGTTCCAAACGCCTCAAGAATGCAGAGTGATAGATATTCGCCAGTGGCGGAGAGAGCAATAGAACATGGTGGTTAAGCTTGTAAATCAAGAATATCAAGAAACGAGAACAAAAGTGAAAAAATCAAACAATAAAAAAGAAAGAAAGAAAGGAAAAGAAAGCAAAACGACAGCGCTCTGGCAGGGGTATTCGAGTCTCCACATCCCCTTAAAGCTCCGCCGTCTTCGCCCTAGATCGGAGTCGGGCCGAGCGCCTGGTGGGCGCGTCGGCAGCGGAGGGCTGCGTTGTTGGTTGGGTTGGGTTGTGAGATGAGCTCACTGGCATGGAACTCGGGTGTATCTTAAGAATAATCCTTGGCCGAACGGTGGCGTTGTCCGTCGAAGCCGCGTCGTTGTTAGGAGGGATAGAATCGTTATTCGGAAGAGCGACAGCATCGGTCGGGACGATCGTGCCATCATTGGGCTGGACTTCGCTCTCCTCGGTTTTGACCTTCTTGGCCTGAGTCTTCTTCCGGGCCTCCTTCTTCTTCTGGCGTCTCGATTTCTTAGGCTTCTTCGTCAATCCGCGGCCAGGTTTAAAATCGCCATCACTATCGCCTTCGATCTTCTCGAAAATAACCTCATTTTCCGGGTCGCGATCTTCATGACCAGAAACCTCAGAGGCCGCTCGACTCTGCTGCAAAGTCTGGGGCGGGATGACAATAGATGGCAAAGGCTCGTCGACGTTTGACTGTAGCAGTTCAGGGTTGGGTTGGTCATCATTCTGCTCGGCTTGGGACCGAGCGGCCCTCGTCTGCGCCGTCTTTCGGCTCTGAACCTTCTTCTGGCGTCTCGGGTTGTTATTCTTAGTGGTTCTGGGCCTTTTAACGACCTTACTGTCCGCAGGTAGAGCGGCTCCAACGTTCACCTCCGCCTCTGCATCGCCAGGATGTTGCAGTGTCTCACTCTTCTGGGGCGCAATCGGGGCTGCATTCAGGTTGGACAGGTAACGTGAGGGACGAAGCGCGGGTAGCTTGTCAAGCGAAAGATTTTCCAGGTATTCCTTCTGCATCTGAGCTTTAGCCAAAGCTGCCCTCCTCATCTCAATCGGGACTTCGACGCCCTCTTCTTCTTCCTCGATCGGGTAGCTAAGAGATAGACCGGAGGCGGGGTCAGTCGCCTATCCTGATGCGTCCTTGTCGTCCCTTCCCGATCTGACGCGCTGCTTCTTGGCGCTGTTGTTAACATTCCAGCCCCTGATAAAGGTTGGGCCGCGGCCGGGTAGAGGCTCTACAGCTGAATAGTCTTTGATATCCTCGGTTGGGTTGTAGCCAACTGTTCGGAGCTGGGGTTCAGAGTTCCAGCCCATCCTGTGAGGGGGGATGGGAGCTGGTTCGAGCTTTCGATACTTGCTATTTTGCTGCTGCTGCTGCTGTGGCTGTTGCGACTGTCCAGGGGGAGGGGGAGGACCTTGGAACGAAGGACGAGATCTGGGGCTTGCAGCGGGAGGAGAATTTCCTCGAGGAGGCGGGGGAGCTTGGGCAAGGGGTTGATACGCCGGCTGGGCCGGTGCATAACTCGGTGGGCTAGTAGCAGGTGGGCCATAGTACGGCTGCATGGAGAGGGTGTTGCCAGACATACCCATCGCGTTGTGCTGCTGCTCTTGGGGGGGGAAGCTGGTATGGAATGGGCGAGCAGGGCCTGGGGGGTAAAAGGATCCAGTATTGCTGGATACCATGCCGGGGTGAGACATGGGCGGTGGGTTGGTATAGAAGGGAGGCGGATGTCCCACTTGACGGGGTGGACGCAGCGGAGGCAGTCCGGTGGTGACTGAAGGTCGAAGGGGCTGCGGAGATGGGGCAGCATATGGCGGTTGATGCTGTTGTCCATGGCGAGGAGGAGGAACGCCGCTGTAGTGATGCTCGGCGGGCGCGGGATGGGGGCCAGGAATAGGGCCTGTCATGGGAGGAGGTTGGGGCTGGCTCGGGGGCACCGAAGCCATCATTGTATTGTGCATGCTCATCATAGGCGGAGGCGCACCATATGGAAGAGGCGGTTGGTGTGAAGGAATGGGTGGTTGTTCGTAAATGCTTTGGGGGTTGGCAGGGGGCTGAGCAAGGTGTGCCCGAAGTCGGGGATCGATAAGAGACTCTTCTTCTTGGCCGTGGTGCATAGCCATTGGATGTTTGTTCGCATCGAGATCCACGTGGCCCATAGGACCAGCTTGAAGGGGTTGTTGGTCATGTCGAACCCCATCATATCCCGCGGTATCATAGAGAGGTTGATGGCTTGATCTTGTTGCTCGGCCGGGAGGAGGATAGGCCGGCTCTTCGAAAGAGGGTTGAGGCAGGGATGACTCTACAGGTTCCATTTGCCCGGGCGGCGGTAGAACGGTTGGCTCTTGCACCGTTTGCAACTCAGATGGCTGAGGACCGGGTTCGATACCCACGGGCCTAGGTTCCCAATAGCACGCCTCTGCAAGAAGACTGAGACTAAAAGGCTGCTGCTCAGGCTGCGGCTGGGATGGTGCTGATGTTCCGAAGACATCCCTGATGGCATCGTACGGCCTTGAAGCCAATTTCGCACGCGCCGAGCGGGCTGCGGCGTCCTCTGCGGAGGCAAGTATGGCTGCACTGACCAGGGCAGACAGCGTGTTCGGGCGTTCGGCTTCGCCCTCGACTTCGGTCGTGGCGGGCTCAGGTGTTATCTCTCGGTCAGTCTCCTCGGCGACAGATGATCGTGTTTCATCGCCCTCTTCGAGTTGGATCAAGCCAAGGGAGGGTCCGCTGTACTTCTCCGGGATGACCTTCTCGGTTTCTACGCTTGGCTCGGGGATCATCTCGTGTTCCG
>NJFT01000342.1:0-30508 GCA_002221725.1 Scedosporium boydii | reverse complement strand
GAGGGTACTATTTTTTTTTTTTTTTTTTTTCTTTTTTTTTTTTTTTTTTTTTTTTTTTTAAATGTTTTTGGGGTTATAGAGCATAGTATCGATCAACTAGGACCAGACTATTTTTTTTCTAAATATTAAGTGCCGTAAAGAGCTTCAACAGCAGATATGAGTCCATGTGTATAGCATTATACATTAGACGCCAACGCAGTGACAGCCCGGAGAGATCAAATCAAGGTAAACCCGGTCGTAGACGCGAGGAGGAAAGGGATATGTCTCGTTAATTCCCATTCTCCAAGCGCGGAACGTGAGCGACCGTGATCTCAACCCAGCTTTCGCCGAACACGGAGAATAAACATCAGTCAGACGATTCGTCTCTTGGGACTGGTGGAAATCCACCGACCTGATCGTCCTCATATCCTCATACATATGCAGCATGCACGCAGAGTTCCATTCGATTAAAGAAAGAAAAGGGAATAAGACAGACAAGGAAAGCTAGGCTCCGTTTTCCCCTGGATTCGATATCAAGGATTTCCAAGCGCGGATCTACGGTCCGGCGAGAGAGCTTCGACGTCACTCTGAACATTGCTCCTTCATCGATTTTTTTTTTTTTTTTTCCTTTCGCTTCATTTTATTCGATTCTATCCTTCAACCTGCCCGCCGTCCTGCTTTCTTCTTTTCCTTTAATACCTACCCTGACCAGTCGCCTAAGCCAGGCTGTCCATACCTCCAGAATCCCCCATAGCTCTACCTCCCACAAAACCCATCAAGGACGCAGCCATGTCCGAAGAACCAACGCACTACATCCACGGGCACTCGTCCGCCGTCCTCTCCGCCCACGCCCACCGCACCGCGGCAGGATTCACCCCCTACGTCCTCCCACACATCAAACCAACGATGACGATCCTCGACGTCGGGTGCGGCCCCGGGACGATCTCGGCGGACTTCGCGGCGCTGGTACCGCAAGGCCGCGTGATCTGCTTCGACGCATCGGAGAAGGCGCTAGAGAGTGCGCGGGCGACGTTTTCGGAGCGGGGGCTGACGAACGGCGAGTTTGTGAGGGGTAACGTGGAGGAGCTGCCCTTTGAAGCGGAGAGCGTCGATCTAGTGCATGCGCACCAGGTGGTGATTCACCTGATAGATCCGGTGCGGTCGGTCAAGGAGATGACGAGGGTGCTGAGACCGGGTGGCATCCTGGCGTGCAAGGACATGGTCGTCTCTTCGATGATGTACCATCCCGCCCTCCCCGGTATGCAAGCGTGGAAGGTCGCGCTGGAGGGGACGATGAGAGCCGCGGGGTCGGATCCGGACATGGGGTTGAGGTTGAAAGGGTTGGCGATGAGGGCGGGTTTTGAGGCGGAGAAGATCGTTTGTTCGATTGGGAGCTGGAGTTTTGCTACGGAGGAGGACGTGAGATGGTGGGGGGAGAGCGTGGCGGAGAGGATGGAAGAGGAGTCGGAGCTGAGGTGGAGAATGAAGCAGTTGGGTGTGATGGAGGAGGAGGAGATGGAGGATGGCGTCAAGGCTTGGAGGAAGTGGTCTACGTCCAAGGAGGCTTGGTTCGGGGTGATGAATGGCGAGATTATCTGTACGAAGTAGCATCTTGACATGGGAAGTACGAGAAAAGCCGTCATCAGAAAGCCAGGCTTGGTGTTAGAAGGAGAGGGACGCGAGGGGGTTGAGGGAAGGGTATAGGTGGATTTGATTCTCTCCATATAAACAAAACTCTAGAACTGAAGCCCCCGAGATTCTCGTACCCATTCATCATTATTTTTGACTTACATCTCGAGTTTCCTTCCCTTCAGTCTGTTCATGTTGCCATCTCCCATGCAATCAACCACATTGCGAGAACGGAATCGTCTAACACATCAAACAAGAGAAAAAAAGACGAAGAGAAAACACAAATGAACAAACAGCACTATCATCAAATGCCCAACAGAAACCCGAACCCAAATCCCAGAAAAAAAAAAGGAAAAAAAAAAAAAAAGACTCGAACAAGTAGCCGAACAAAAAGACAATCATGAACCCCCAAATTCAAACAAAAACCCTTGCCTCAACCATCTCCATCTCACCTCCTCACGCTACTCCCTATGCTACTCATAGTCTCCGACATCTTACTCCCCAACCCGCCCACCCACTCGGGCACCTTCAAACTCATCCTAACACGACCCTCGACAATCATATTAACGGCATTCAGAATCGCAAACGTCGTGCTCCCCAAAGCTCTAAAAAGCGCCAAACTAGCCACGCTCCAGAGCAGGAACCGCACGTAAAAGTTGTCTCCTATCACACGCCCCGCATACGCCTCCGACACGGCCATGGCGAGGATAGCGTTAGCGATCATCCACGTGACCACCATGTAGGTCCTCACGCTCTTGTAGTAGTCCTCCTGGAGCTGTGCCTCCGAGATGCCCGTCTGCGGCACCTCGAGCCGGTCGCGGAGGTTGCGGAGGGCCTCGTCGTAGCCGCTGTCGATGTCGAGCTGCTCCGATGGCATCTCGAGTTCGACCGTCGAGCCTTGGCCAACGGCGCCGCCGAGGTCCGTCTTCATGACGTTGTCGCCCTTGGTTCCCCAGGTGACGTCGTGTGTGTTGCAGAAGGCGTAGACCTGGAGCGTGCAGACGTAGCTCGGCAGCAGGAGGAAGTATTGCAGCGAGGAGGTGAACATATGCCAGGGGTCGAGGTAGAGGAAAGACATGAGGAAGTAGAGGCCGATTGTCGAGGCGATGGAGACTACGAGGTTGGTGAAGACGTTACTGCCTAGCTTGAGGCCGATTTCGTTTCCGTCTTCGTCGAGGTCCTTCTTAGTGAGCTGCCGAACGATGATGTAGATACAGCCGAACGTCGTATACAACATGATAACGCAGTAGACAATCATGCTCGTCAGGTAGAGCTTCTTAGCACCCTGTGGCCGATTACCTAGAGACAAGATGAACTGAGTGGCGATGAGCAGAACGCAGGTGTACCGTAGAATCGTGTAGATGTATTTCGCGATGTTGTGACCGAAGGGATCGACGGTGGGGTCTGCGAGACCGCCAGCGATGAAGTAGAAGGCGAGGTAGAAGTTGGCGAGAGAGAAGTAGGTGAAAAGGAGCTGTAGGAATTGGTAGAGGAATTCAATATGCAGGAGGATCTTGCGTGCGATGGTGTGGTCGGTGTTCCAAATTTGTCTGAAGTGAACGAGTGAGTAGACGGCGGCGAAGAAGGCGCCGTTGAGCCAACGTCTGCGTTGGGATATGAACTCGGGAACGGTGTCTGTGGAGGAAAAAGAGTTAGAGCATAATAAGCATAATAAGCATCACTATGGTGATGATGAAGAGCGAGAAGCTTACCTGGTACGTCTGTCTCTCCGGTACAACTCTTGACATATCTCAGCACCCACCTCTCTTGTCGCTTCGCAACGAGCTCCCAGCAAAGAATTCTGTCTTCGGCAAGATACATGTTGGCAGTAAACACATCCGCATGCTGACCATGCAGCGTCTCACCCTTGAAGTACTGGCTAAGGGGCCCGTGGCCGGTCTCGTCGTTTTGAAGAGCGTGATACCGATAAGCGCTGAGCGCACCGGGAAGCACAGTAATGTAACCGAAAACACTCTCTAGCGGCTTGTCGAGGATGTTTGAAATCTTGTACTCAAAGTTCTGAGAGGCTACTAGCGGATTGAGTAGGTTGCCGCCGAAGCGGCCCTTCATGGCTTTAATCTCGCCGCAAGCGCCGGCGACGTTGGAGTCGGTGTCGAACGCCTTCCAAAGGTGGTACAGCGAGTTCGTGCCGGGGCGAGTACCGACGTCGAGCAAGATGCACACGTTGGGGTTTAGGGCCTTACCGAAGGCGTTGAAGAACCACCGATGCGAGTTGAGCTTCCTCTGGTTCTTTTCCTTGAGGCAAAAGATCATCTGGCACGGCACGATGCCCTTCTCGGCGCCCTTGAACTTGAGGTCGGAGTCTAGAGAGACTTGGGTGGTGTACTCGTACACGTGGGCCTGGACGGCCTTCTGGTTGACGTAGTTCTTGGCGATGCCGTGCTGGTAGACTCCCATGGCGGCTAGGGCATCGAGAGTACGCGGGTGGATCTTCTCTCGGCCGTCGGAGACTATGCAGACCACGATCTTCTGCCAGCCGTTCTCACCCCACGTCCTTGACTTGCTGCGGCCGCAGAAATGAGACACGTTCTTCATGACGGCGTGCATGGTGCGAGTAAAGTTGAACTCGTCCTCGTTGTACATGGTAATGCAGATGAACAGTTCCGTTTCGCGCATCGTCCGGCCGATGTTTTGCCTCAACTTGTACCCGCGATCGACAAAATCGTCGGGGTCACAGGTGACGGCGGTGTACCTCATGTGAGTAAACTCGATCTCGTCGCGGCGCGGTAGGAAGCTGTAGAGGATGGTGGGGATCTTGCACTCGAGCACCAGTTCGCCGTTGATGAGTTGGACTTCCTTCTTGGACGTCTGAGGGGCCCTGACGCCGCGACGTTCCTGCTCGCCCTCGGGGGCGGGTCCGTAGTGCGATACCTTTTCGTTGAACTCGTCCTCGTCCCCGTGGCCAGCTCCGCTCAGCGTTGTTTGAGAGTCCCTCCCATACGAATCTCGGTCATGGTAGTGGTGGTCATGGTAGTCGTTGTAGTCATGATGATCATGGTGGTCATTGTCGTCATGGTGATCATGGTGATCATGGTGGTCATGGTCGTAGTAGTCATGGTGGTGCGACTCTACATAATCACGATCGGGGCCAAAGACATCGTCGTCGTGATCTCCATCGAGAGGTATCGAGACAGTAGCGTCATCGGCGAAGGCAGTAGAGTTCCTCGCTCCCGTCGAGAACAAGGGCTCGGGAGGCAATGGCCGCCGAGGGCTTCCGCCGTATCTGGATGAGGGTGTTCCCGGACGTGGCGATCCGTTGAGCTCTGAAGGTTCGTAGTGAACACTCGACGGAGGAGGGCGCGCATAGCTTCCAGACATCCGCGAAGGGCTCCAGCCTCGGGAACTGGCGATGCTGTCTCTTCGTTGAAACGGCACATAGGTGGAATCTGGCGGGGGCATGCTCGGCGGATCGAGGATTGAAGAGGGTCTGGAGTGAGAAGAAGCCACGGAAGGCTGGTATGGCCGGTGGAGTGGCCGCGTGCTAGAGACATAATCTGGTGAGCTTTCGTTGTCACTGTCACTTACAGGTTTTAGACCGCCAGCCGACATTGCAGCTCTCGAGCGGACCGGGCTTCCTGTTCTCTGTTCGCGAAGGAGACTTTTCCTGCGGGACGGCCCGTCGCCCAGAGTGGGTAGGCTCTGGAGAATCTCCGCTTGCAAGATGTGCTCGGGCTTGTTCTTCTTCTGAAGCTTTACGGTAGGAGAGCCGCCGTCGACGGGCTTCCTCCTCAGCTCAGCCAGGGGACTCCCTGGAGCGCAGACTGGCGACTGGCCAGTGGAAGAAAGATGGGACAGCACACGTCCTCCTGGAGAGAGAGGCAAAGGAACTGGGGATTCGGGTGGCACTGCCGATGCGGGCGGCTTCCTGGTGGGGGAAGTTCTAGGCACGTACTGTCGGGTGTCAAGAGGGTCATCCATGGAGGTCAGCAGCCTCACACCGCTTCCGTGACCGGGTGTGTCTTCATCTTCGTAGGCGGGAAGAGAGTAATCGGGAGGCCGTGTAGGAGTGCTGGGATGGTGGTCCATCTTGCTGTTATCAAAGGGGCCTTGGAGTTTATCGATGCGCCTGTGTCTGTGGATGGACGATGGTCCTTTTCAACAGGCGGAGCGCAGTGTAAACACGGCGGTCGCGCCGGGAGGCTGTGGGGTTGATGCCTCGAATAGGCGTTGCGTCGCTGCCCTGTCCTCGTGCTCGTCAATTGCCAATTGCTATGGGAGGTGGTGCTTCTGGTTACAGGTGTGGAAAGGAGGAAAGAGGGCGGTGTGGACTGGCTTGCAAAGACTGCAGCCGGCGGTGGTGCTCCTCGTGGGATTTATCGGAGAGATTTCCAATTCCAAAGTTGTTGTGGACTGGTGGTCCGTTTTGGGTGTGGCGGCGGGGAGCTACAAGGAGAACTGGAGCTGGACGGATTTGGCTCGAAAGACTGCAGTCAAAGTCGTGGGAATGTCGAAAGTACACAAACGGTTGCGTCGGTATCGCATCCGTCGTGGTTAACGGGGCAACGGGGCAACGGCAACCACCAAAAATCAAGCTTCAATTCTAAATTTCTAATTAATCCAAGTCACTCAAGGTCACTTCTGTGGGCAAACACCAACCAAAATAACCTTGCATGCAACGAACCGCTCTTCTGTTTCAACTTTTCAAGGGGCCAAGCCAATCAACGAGGCACGTCTCCGTCATTCGTCTCTGTTGATCCAAGGAACTGATCCGTCCGGTTCCTCCGGGCAAACAGCTAATCTATTTGGGGATCTTCAAGTTATCAACGCAATAGAAACCCGGCTGCGCCTCAACCCGTCGTCAATTGACGGACCAGTAATCTGTGGTTACCCTTGAGTTGCCTTGAAGTTGCGTGTGTGCTTGGGTTCAACACGCAGTGTGCTGTGCCAGACCTACCATGATTCAATTCACCCTTCCCAAGGATGGTGCCTCCAACAAACCAGGAGCCCAATGATAAACGTGAGGAGCACTGCATAGCCATCACACACGAGAGAAAGTATTACCACGTTGGGGGGACCTGGATTAAGCGCAGTCTTCGCCCGAATGAATGGCAGAAACAAAGCGGATATTTGCATGTTCCACTATTTAACACAGAGCGCATTCTGAACGAGGGAGCATGTCTCAAGTTTCTTGCCGAGAGGACCAACATCCCATTGCCGAAGCTTTATGTCTGCTTTGAGGATGATGGCGCGGCGTACTTCGTACTTGGTGACCGAGTATGTCGAAGGGACCGCGATGAACGACCTAGACGAAGAAAAGAAGAAGATCGTCGCCAAAGAGCTAGAGCTTCATCTAGAGACTCTCAAGAAGCTAACATCTGACACTTGGGGAGGGCTGGGTGGCATGGTAATCCTCTCTCCGGTCCTTAGTTAGCCTCAGCGAACCCGAACCGGATCGCTAAATCGTAGTTAGGTGCTCCCGCCATATCGCGTTATGCGTACGTCAAGGGGCAGACCCTGGAAAGTGCGAAACCGAGACAAGCATGACCTCGTCTTCTGCCATAACGACCTTTCGGCTAACAACGCCATCGTGGACCCTGACAGCCTCAAGATCAAGACTATTATCGACTGGGAGTATGCTGGGTTTTATCCACCCGAGTTTGAGGCTCCATTTTATCGGAGACCCGGCTCATCCTTTGCACTGGAAGACGAGGTGGATGATGTAGACATGCTTCTAAAGATGATCTCCCAGGAGAGTGACATCTAGACAACGCCCCTCGTGAGAATTTCTGGGAAGCTTGTCCCTTTTGAGACGTTTCCCTCGCGTCCACTGTCCATAGAGCTGTCCATAATAGCAACCTTGGCAACGCGAGTCGACCACGCCCCATGGCTGTTGCCCGGCAAATCTCCTCACACGTTGTCCTCTCTCTCGCACTCAAAAAGTAAGAACAGAATATCTGTATCTATCTATATGCAGTGTATATGTGGTATTGAATAAACAGCATGTACTTCGTAAATGAAGATAGAATCTGAACACCAATGGTGATTCCTAAAAACTCTCGGGCTGTCTTAAAAGGAATAAACGAGGATTTCCTTCGATTAAGTCAAGGAAAAAGGGCACACACCAAGTATCACTTCGGCAGGAAACCACTCGTCAACAACCATGACCACTTTTTGCCCGTCCCTTGAAATCAAAACGCCCAATCCCAGGCTTTTATATCTCCTGCATACATCAATTGACACTTTTTCACACAAGATACTTACGCGGTCAAAACATTGAGTCATCGCGGCAGTTCGGATCCGCGATCGGTCATTCTTCGCCCTTTGAGAGCCTATTTTCCTTAACCCCGTAAACTCCGCTGGATCATGTCCAAGCGACCAGTGACTTATTTCAACGAACACGGGCATCTATCTGCCTGTGTCGTGTGTCCTGCATACCTTCAGGAGAGCAGGAGAATCGCCATGAGATGAGCTACGTTTCTCCTCCTTAATAATAAATCTTCAATTGGTCCTTACAATGCGGCCTCAGCTCTTCCGCTCCCCCGTCATTCGGGTCGCCAATGGCACTTTCTTCCGGAGACACCCTAACGCTGTCACATCGGCCACCAACCCGCCGCTCTTCACCAACCTCAACTTTGAGCTACCCTCTTTCTCCGACTCGCCCCAGAACTGGTGTGTCGTCGGTCCTTCTCTCTCCGGGAAAACCACCTTCCTTCATCTTCTGCGCGGGCGCCTTCTCTGCGACCCCCCTACGGCTAGGTCCTACCCTTACCTATCCAGCGATGCCGTGCCTCATGACCTGAGGACCCCCGATCGCGCCATCGCCTACGTTGGCTTCGATGGCGAGCGCAACGGGGGCGGTCTCACCGATGGTGTCACCACATCCGCTTACCTCTCCGCCCGCTACGAGTCCCGCCGTGAATCCACCGATTTCTCTCTGCGGGACTATCTCCTGGGCAACACGGAGCTTAACCCCTTATCTAAGAACACTCTTAGTCCCGAAATGTCTAAACTCCTTGACCGTGCCGTTACGGATCTACGCCTTTCACAGCTTCTGGATCTTCCCGTGGCCTTTCTCAGTAACGGCCAAGGGCGCCGCGCGCGCATTGCCAGGGCCTTGCTGACAACCCCCGAGGTCCTTCTGCTCGATGAGCCGTTCATGGGGCTTGACCCACCGACGGTGCGTTCTCTCGACCCGCTATTGGCGTCCCTTGCGAACCAGGCAAATCCGCGTCTCGTGCTTAGCGCGAGGCCCCAGGATCCTCTGCCTGACTGGATCTCGCATGTCGTCTATCTAAAGGGCGACTGCGAGATTGAAGCTATGGGACCTAAAAACGAGGTTTTGTATGGACACAAACAGTATACTAAAGGAGTATGGACTGGCGGCTTACGGAATGACGCCGAGGTGCCTGCTACGGGCGAAGCAGCTGCATCCGACTCTTCCTCGAAAACCCCAGACAGCAATAGAGACGTGCTCGTGGAAATGGACGGGTGTCAGGTCAAGTACGGGGACAAGATTGTCCTCGGCAACTGGACAGAATCTACGCCAACAGGTGCCAAATCCGGGTTACAGTGGAAAGTGAGAAGGGGCGACAGATGGGCCGTCTTCGGGCCCAACGGCTCCGGCAAAACAACACTCGTCTCATTACTATGTTCCGATCATCCCCAAACCTATTCGCTCCCCATAAAACTCTTCGGAAGAAGTCGGCTCCCCGAACCGGGCTCCGCACAACCCGTCCTCACCTTCTGGGACATTCAATCTCGAGTCGGCCATTCGAGCCCCGAGGTCCACCAGCATATGCCCCGCAGCCTGACCGTGCGGCAAGTCATCGAAAACGCCTGGGCAGACACTTTCAAGAGCCGGCCGAAGCTCGACGGTGAGGCTTTGTCCAAAGTAGAGGCGGCTTTGCGCTGGTTCGCACCCGAACTACACCCGTCATACCACCTAGCAACCGAGCCCACGCATGATCTCTCCTGGGCAGACGAATATCTCCTAGGCGAGCTCTCGTTCAGCGCTCAGCGCGTGGCGCTCTTTATCAGAGCCATGGTTAAGAGTCCTGATATCGTCGTCCTCGACGAGGCCCTTAGTGGCATGGATGAGGCTGTCAGAGACAAGTGCATCCTCTTCCTCTCTTCGGGAGAAGAGAAGATCATTCGAGACGGAAATGTCGTCGACAGCGAGGTTAAGAAGGCTGGAAATGTTAAGGTTACCGGGCTTTCTGATGATCAAGCTCTTGTCTGTATTAGCCACATTAAGGAGGAAGTCCCCGACTGCGTGAGGGAGTGGATGTGTTTGCCCGAGGCCAACTCGGGACTACCTGCGCGCTTTGGTAGACTTGAGAAGCCGCTCAGGAGCGATAACGAGGGATGGTTGGATATATGGAACCTCAGCGAAAACTAGACTGAGGGGAGTCTAATGAGAATATACACAGATTTCCTCGCTCTGCTTCTGTCAGAGGAGTGTTCGATGTTCATGAAGACATATGTATGTATTAGATAGATATACTCATTAATCGCATACAAAGATATCCGTCATGCACATTCATTTCTGGCGTAGACAGTGCGAATAGAGGGCACCAGGCACCAAGGCTAGCCAATAAGCGCGGTGCAGTGCAACGTCCATACGCATGCCTGCAGCCTACGCATTAGAGCTACGTGCTTGGCTCCCAAGCTCTCCTCCACGTCAAACTAGATCAACTTCACATCCACACCCAACCCTCCATTCTATCCCAAACAGCCATTGAAACGAACTCAACGCCTTCTTCGTACCGATTCCTCCGGATTAATCATCTTGAGATATAAACAGTCGCGAGAAACCTTCAATATGGTAAGCTAACTCTCCGACCAGCTGGCCCACGCCTTCTCTCTCTCCCTCCCCATCTCGCATCAGCACTACAAAGAAAACCAAATAACGGCGGCACAAAAGCTAACCCTATATTCCCAAACCAAAAGTCGATGCGAATCACCCCGGCCAGCGCCCAGGCAACAAGCTTCACCCACACCACCAAATCCACCTCCGCCCCCTCCGCCCCCGGCCTCCACGACACCCTCCGCGCAGGCGTCGGCCCCTCCAGCGCTCCCACTTCCACCGACGCCCCGGCCCCCGTCGACTCGGCCCACCCCCTCGAAGCGCGCCTCAAGAACTGGGACGCCACGCAGGAGGCTCTCCGCATGGAGACGCTGCGTCGGATGTTCGGCATGGCGGAGCCCATCCGACAGGGCATGGAGCTCAAGATCGTCAGGGATACGACGTGGAGGCCCGCCGTTTTGGGGGCTGCGGGACCGGGTGTGCATGAGGATATTTTGAGGGGGAGGGATGAGAGCGTTACGTGGGAGGATGTGTTTACTGGGGAGGAGAGCAGGCCCGTTGCTGGGTTCCATGATGAGATGGAGAAGAAGTTGAAGATGTAAATGTTGAGGAAGGACTGGGAGAAAGAACGATGATGGTAGAAAGTGGATGGATATGGGGACTTTGTATCATAGACCTATTATTGATAACAACTTGAGGGGACACTGGATCCCCTTTACTCGAAACATTTGCGGCGGGATACTACACTCGGCCTTGTACGTACGCGACTCTTACGTTTGATATTCCTGCTGCATTGGAGAATAGCAAACTCTCTCGGGTTGCTAGCGTGTATTTCAAAGCCCTCTATACACCTATAGACGACAAGAGGCAAACCCTATAACCGTTGCTCCCTTAACCAACAGAAAACAAAAATTCTCGCTCATGTCATAGGTGCAAAAGGGGGATGGAATAAAACGGACGAGAGGAACAAAAAGAAGAAACAACTAGACAATACATATTGTGATTTCCTCGAGTCAAGGACGCCATTTCCGCTCGTACCTTCGATATCTTCCTTCTCTGGCCATGCCATTCCGAATTCATTGCAAACAAGAAAGGGAAATGACAAGAAAGCAGATATGAACAGCAACATGATATAAAGCACACGTAGACACAGAGAATAACAAGAAAAGGGGAGCACGATCCACCCTCAAATAATCACGGGTAATAAAGCTCTCATGTTAACAACCTCGTGCGCCAATCCGTTGAAAATCCACTTCAGAAACAAAGCTCGAAAAACCATTGACCCCTTGTGGTCATATGCCTTCAACTAAAATCAGCTTGACTTTGTGAGTGCTGGTATGTACTGGAGCTTAGGTAGGATACTCAAGAGGATCCTGAATGCTTCCGGAATTAGAAGGAGGGGGGGGGGGGGGAATAACAGGTGTAAAAAGGAGTGTCATCAGGTTGGTGTTGTCTCTCAATCTCTAGAGGAATGACAGAAAAGATGAGGTCCAAGTATCGCGGAGCCATCATCTGACTTTCAAAAGGATCGTGGTCTAAGAGTCGTAAGCCGTTACGATTCGTATGTCATAAAGAGATGGATGCATGAATCCCCCATTAGAGTCCTTAGATGGCCACAGCGACCATGCTCTCGACGCTATATCGGGGGGTATATATCCGTTCGCAGGGTAGAACTGGGCATAGGACCGTTCATAATATGACGCAGCACCGGCTTCCGCTGTCCTGGCTCCTGGAATCCCGGCCGCCTTTTCCTGAGCCCTTGGGTTCGTCTTCCTCGACAATCTCCTGAGGGCGAACGGACATGTGGACGACGTTGCTAGTCTCAGCGCTAAATTTATATTCTAGAGAAAAGAAAGGAGACAGACGTCAGTTCTCCGTTTAAAAAGAGAAGGGGAACGGTTAATTCGCGAGGGAGACGGCGCTGGCGATAAGCAGTGCGGATGTGAGGATATACTTACGATTTAGCTGATCTTTGTCGGCCAAAAGCTTTCCAAAGTGAATCAACCGGATAAGAGTCGGGCTGGAAGGTTTCGGCTCCCACTCCTCGCGCCATTCCCTCAATATCAACTCCTTAAGAGTGTACACACTGATACTAAAGGGATCCTTGTGACCCGACTCGGTGGTGCCGGGGATGTGGACGTTCCTCTTAGTGAGATATTTCTCGTCAATCTTGTACGGGTGCTTCTTTCCCGACGTCACCAGCAAGGTTATGACGCAGACGGGGCCCTCGTCCTTCGATGCAGCCGGGATGGCCTTGGTTGCGTCCTCGTTCGTCGCGGCCTCAATGGCAGTGCCAGAGTCGTCGTGCTTAGCGGGCGGCGATGGGGCCGTCGTCTCTTGGGAAATTACCAAAGAGTCTTCTTGTTGGGCCGGAGCAGAGACGATCTCGGGAGGACTGGGGGTCGTCGTATCGGTGGTAGCTGCGAGGGTATGCGCATTGCTATCTGAAGCCTCGACACTTTGTGCTGTGACGTCGGGCTGATTGGAGGGAGAGCCGGATGGCAGATCGGGGTTCGCCATCTTTGCGGTGGTGGTGGATTGTTCAGGGATATCAGTCTTGGGGCGATCCGACAAATCCGTCATCGCGCAGATGGTTGGTCAATAAAGAGGCGAAGGAAAAGGAAAAAGAAGACGGCGGGGAAATAAAAGAGAGGATGAGGATTCGCCCGTCGCGAAGGAAAAAAAAAAACAAGGCGAGGTGGAATTAGGAGAAGGGGTGTGTGGTTTGGCGTCAAGGGGAAGGCGCTATGGCAGGCTCGAAATAAAGTCAAGAGCATCAATCGATCGATGGCGATGATGGATAACTGGAACCTTATGGGGCAATGGGCCAGTCAGATGAGGAATAGACGAGATGTACAAGTACTGAAGCCGAGTACCTGGAGCAGCTCGATTCGAGAAAAAAAAAAAGAAGGAAGGTGTGAATGGACCGCTAAAGCATCAAATACTCCGCTTCTCAGGCCAGAAGGGTTTCCGTCTCCTGCTCAACGAGATGAGGCAATCAACGCAAATAATTATAGAAATTGAGAATGTACGAGGGAAATACGCATGGAACAGGAAAGGTTCGATGTTGCAAAGGTCAAGATGGATTGGGGGAAGGTCTTTAGTGGTCGACGAAGTATACTTCGTAGGAAACCAAGGGGGCGTTCTGGTGGTGCAACGGAGCCGCCGCTAATTCGATCGTACTGTAGTGGCCCGGCCTGTGGATCCGGGGACGAGGGAAGGAGGGAGGGGAAGGGGCGTTACATGAAGCAAGCAATCATTGATCGCTCGCGTCTTATGATTGTAGTGCAGTACTTCGTACTTTGTACTTGGTTGGGTCCAACGCCAGTTTGCCCTCCGTCATCAGCACAGAGCGGGCTCTATGCCACCCGGCCAAGGTTAACAAATCGAGAGTTTAACAACATTAAAAACATTGCTGTGTTTGTGGGATAGCATAGCCTAGGCGGGCTCAAGATCAATGCTTGTACGCATCAATAGATTTCTCATTTGTCAATTTCTTCATCCTCGATCCTCCAGTTGTTCCTCCAGTTGTACATGGGACATGGGCGTATGAGGCGTATGAACGGGTTTGTCATGCCTTGAAAGTTCATGTTGACGGCCATCATCAGTTGACACCGGGGACGACTGCCATCAAATACCTGGTTGATAAGAGCGGGCAGGCAATTCTGTACATAACCTACAGCTTCGTAACGCATACATGGGCTTCAGCGATGCACAAGTAGTTTTCCTCGTAAAATACCAACCGATGAACCATTGAAACCTTCATCGCATGGCAAGGTTGACCAGAGCCACTTTCACTTTCACCGTGACCTGACTGATGTGAGTTATTGTTACATTAAATCAATCGGAACTAGCTTCGGTACCCGATCGGGCTGCCAAACGATCAATGATATTAGGTTCAGGAGCATCGTTAACCTAGGCTGTGAGTGTCATCATTGACCGTTACAGGATATTTAATCTATCATTAACTAATCGAGCGAGCGCGTTCCGGTTTATTGGAGTCTAGAGATTTCCTGCGCCCCTATACCTGCCCTGCTTTTACATTGGGCAAGGCCAACCAGGTGGAGGAAGCTCAGATGATGGATCATGGGTGTTCCAGAACAAGGGAGCAAAAATTTTTTTAAAGAAATTCGCGAAAAGAACAAAAAATCCAGAGATCTTGCAGTGACATGACCCTGACGAGGCAATGCACGAACGAGTACTTGCTTAGATATAAACTGACCGTACATAAAGCTGTTAGTTCGATCTCGACTCGTCTCAAGATGTTTGAGGACCACAAGATGTGGATATTATAGCGATATTATAACAGATAATATGGGTCTCCGCGGATCAGAGAAACAGGGGACTGGCCATGAATTGATGGCAAATTGCAAATGCCCGCTGGGCCGCCCAATTGACATCAATGCGTTCTAGAATGGCGGAACCTTTTCCTCTGCATCTGTCGATCGGCTGGGCTCCTCTTAACATTAACGCCTCTCCCCTTTCCCGCACGGCGCACACCCGTAATGAAGTAATGAAGAGCTTGCAGCCGTATTTTCCGATGATGGCTTTCCTGTCAAGCCGGGTGACCCACCCACACGCACTACCCATCCTCGAAGGCGATCTCATTCTCAAACGCCTAAGTCGGGAAGTATGGTCGGGGAGATCCGCCACCTTTACAACTACACTATGAAGTACTTTATAGTGTAGCGGGCCTGACGTATGATATTAAGCGGACATCAAGGGGAATTATATTAGTTGCTCGCTGTTGATCACGTTATTATTTATTTCTTTTTAAGCTATGATACTTCTCACCTCCATGGCCTTTTCGTCCAAGGTTGGATACGGTCGTCATTGGCGGACTTAGCGGATCGATGTAAGTGCGCTCCTCCAATATAGTACGGACGACCTAGGGCCAACTCTAAGGACTTCCGTCACTTCCGGAGCCATGCTTCGTAGCTTAGATGATGAGAGTTTCGGCTGGTGAGGAATTTGGCCACCATCCGAACTTGTCCGACGCCGCCATGGCCACGCCCTGCAACGTCTAAGCCCGTTTTCTCTCCCGTCCATGTGTTTCCCAATGCCAGAAGTCTAGGGCGTAGGGCGACGACGTAGCACAGATAAGTATGACGAGAAACACCAATCATGCTACAAAGTACTTTTAAACACACGTTTAATAGAATAGTTTATACCTTTGTCCTACTGAGACGGATCCATAAAGCCCTCACCGCCGCTACATCACACCTCAGAAAGGGAACAAATGGTGAGAAACAATCCAGGGCAATTCCACAGAAGCGGCGGCAAAACCTCTACAAGAATTAAATGGCATCGATTCCGTTGATCAATGGAGGGCAGAACTGGGAACACACGAGAAGAGATCTTACGGAAAGGAACTTCAAGGAGAAAGTGCCGGGGAGCTTCGGCTTCATCGAGAATACAAGCGAGCGGTCCAGCAATGGGAGGAAATATGAAGTAGAGGATATCTGCTCGCCGATACGTCCCGACCGTGACTTCTGAGGCCTCAATGTTGACTTGGACAGCTGGAGCTGGAGTACACCAATCTATTGAGGTGGACGGGCAGCGGTTCTCGTCTGGACACGGGGAGAGGCTCTTAAGGTGGAATAGTAGCTTCGGCCAGTCCCGAGATTATCGTCCAGAACAATGAGATCAGTCGACTTGGACCTTGTTAGCATAAAGCTGTCCCAACGCTTTACTGGAGGGCTTACCTACGCCAACGAGAGACGGCATGCCGTGAAGTATCAGGAGGTAGAGACCTCAAAGCACACAGGGAATCTGGGCCGAGTTGAGACAATGCGCAATCGATGCGGCGAGTGATTCTAACAAGGCTTATCATATTTTCTCTTTCTATTCCTGGTATGGGGCGAATGGTATTCGAGTGTAAACGACTGACGATTCATTGTTGCAAGATGAGAGATCCGGTTGTTGCGCGGGTGGGAGACCTTGTACGGAATGCTTGAAAGATATAATGAAGTGAGGCTTCGGGAATGAGAAGCTTTCAGCGGTGTCCAAGTCCCGTACCATCTTCGATGGCATAGATCCCATTATTTAAATGAACGTAGCTTAACAAAGCTCACTGACTGGTCTATATAGTTATATTTAGACGGCCGTCCTGGCCAAGCTAACATTGATATCTCTGATCTCCAACAAACATTCGAAAATGGCAACCAGTTTCCCTACGTTTGGCGCTCTGCCACCAATGCTTCAAGACCAGATTTGGGACGAGGCGCTCGACGTGCCGACCGTCTTCGCTGTGATTAGCGCGCACCCCACCTATGATGGAGTCAACACATATCAGCCGCCCCTCGACGTGGCCTTCGTTGGGCCAAAACCGTATCTTGTAGGTCTGTCCTGTGAGGTGGCTCGCAGCAGGCTTGACCGGACCTCGGAGGCCCTGTCCACCTCCTGAACGACCCAGCAGGAGCCTCGGCTGTTTACTGGGTCAAGTTCGACTCGACGGTCATTTACACCGGCTGCTCTGCCCGCACGACAGCGGCACTGGGGAGTTTCAGCGAGTATGACTTGTCGAGATTCAAGCACGCCGCTTTCGCGTGGTCGGGGTTCCAGGACCTGGCCAGAGCGTGCCAGCTTTTGGCGACGTCATGTCCAGCTCTACGCACCATCATCATCCAAATGCGCAAGAGCTGCGGCGCGGGCGACGGCTCAGCCTTGGACCCGGAAAAGGCCGCCCACTACGCGGCCATTCCTATGGATAATGCGAGGCACTGGTTGATGTGTCCTTCGGAGGGCTTCTTTCCAAGTACTTTGGTGATTCCCCACCTAGGTTGGTAGTCGTTGACCATGAATCCGACTACGCGATCGAGGAGCCGCCGTTCTCATTTTGATGAAACATCGTACACCATTTCTGCCCCAGGTCAGGGCTGTCGGTCATGCCATTCATGGTCTGTCTCTCCGCCTCGATTCAATATAACGTTAAGGGCTGGCTTAAGTCTTCCGCGGGTGACTCCAAAGCTTACCAAAAATGAATATGCATATATCATCACCTTGTCCCTCCGTCTCCGTAATCATGCCTCCTCATATCCACCATGATAACCACCTCGCTTCGGTCTCAATTCCGCAATGGTGACCGCCTGGCACCTGTGAAAGTAGACGCGCTTGTCATTGTATTATCATCGCCCAGTCCTCATGATTCTATTGCACAACTAAATTACAAGGTCCCACACAATCAAAAACATACACAGTCCGCTCGCCGCGAAAAAAGTGTACCTGGCCGCGCTGGGACGTTGAGTTGCCTTCTTGAGCTCTTTGTTGCCTCCTCCTACGTTGTCCACCATGTTGTCGGAGTCGGCGACGAGCTGTTCGATATGGGCGGATTGAACGGCTAGATTGTTTACCAAGACAGTCTGGAGCTCCGCGATTTCTACGAGTGATTGTTCCGCAGTTCTGTGGTTTATGAAGTTAGTTGCCTCGTGTTCTCTCCAGCAGCTGTAAACTGTGAGCTTTGGTTTCGGGTTGTAAGAAACGCACCTGACTTTGTCCAGCGTCATTTGGTAGTGTGTCATCATATCCTGGTTGCCCTTCTCAAACATTTGCACCTGCTCCTCTGTCAGGCTCGAGTCCGGCGCGAAGGACTCGTATTGTGGAGACGTAAAGTCGGAGGAGCTGCCGGATGTCTTGACGGTTGTTTTCTCCTCGGGAGCGGTATACCCTGGTAGGGGGATACTGGCGTTGGCCAAGACGCTGCGGTTCCTCTCCATTTCCCTCGTTAACCTCGCCTCCATCATGGACTGCTGGGTCGCGCAGCACAACTCCAACCTCTTTCTTAAAAACCAGAGAATCCCATCCCTATGTATTCCAATGTCCCGTGCCCTCGACTCTGCCGCCTCGTGCTCGTCCGTCTTCTTCCCCCCAGCTGCCCACGAACCCAAAGCTCCCAGCGCGCTCCCATACTTTTTCCGTATCGCCACTTCTTCATCGTGCCGTCGTTTGCTCTCGGCGTCGTCTAAGATGCGTATACTGGCGTTGAGCTCGCGTATTATTTGCTTGGCATTGGCGTCGATTTCTTCTCGGTCCCTATCGGTAAGATATCTTTGGGCCTGGCCCATCCGTAGATGGGTCTTTCGGGGCTGAGCGGTGGATAGGTACGCTTGGCGGACGTCTTTAAGTTCGTTGTGGAGATTGGAGATGTGCGAGTTCTGTGATGGGGACGCCTGTTAGTATATGTCGGTAGAAGGAATCACCACATTTAACGTACTATCCTGTAGGCCTCCTTCAAGAACTCCTCGAGGTGATCGAGCTCCAGCCTCCGCTGGATGGGCGGAGCTTTGTGGGCTTGCAACAGCTCATTAAACGATGCTGACAAGTCCATTGCCCCGGAGAACTGCGTGCGATGGCTTGGATGCTGAAATGAAAAAGGATTTCCTGGAGTTTCTCTCTCGGGTTCTGTTGGCTGGTGTGGCCCTGGCGTCTGTTCTTGCGATTTTTTGCGGTGTCGTGTGGTTGAAGTTGCCAGATGTTCAAGCTAGTGTACTTCGTACTGTTGCCGCATATCGGCATGTGGAAGCTTGACCACGCGCTGTGATGTGGTGGAGGATCAATGGATAAAATGTTAGTGCACAGGCCCACCTCGCGGGTGACTTGGCATCTTTGAAACCTCTGAAGCTAAACGTCATTCGTCAAAGCTGCAAACGAAGGATAGGTTCAACGTTAAAGGAATATTTTATCGCCGCCCGGGGCTTCAAAAGTAAGGACGATATTGGCTCGGACATAGCCTTTCAGTTTGTTCTGATCTTTTTGGTCAATTGTGGTTATAATTGTACCATGACCCGGATCTAGCTCATCATCATGCAATTCAGCTCAGCATCGCATATTCCATCACAAGGGGTGAATTGGAGCCACCATTCTAGCCTACGACGTATCTACGATTGAACGATGCACAGGGCCGGTCACGATGGTGAAGCTTGGTAAAAAGAAAGAGTGTCTCTATAGGACTCGTGCCATGCAAACGACCAGAGACGTGACACGGTTTCCAACTCGGTTTCCAAACCCGTTTCCCTCCATCCGTCAAGTCGTAACACTAAACATATAATACAATTTTAAGCCTCATCATAAGGCCGGGATAGCGTATTCTGTAGGCTCCCTCTGCGTTTCCCAAGCAAGCCAATCCGATCGAGTCGTCCTAGAGGAAGCAAGTCAGCACCTGTGATTAGGCAGGCGACCTGGTCGAGCTGCGGAACGGAAAACTTACGGCAGCAATCCCATGGAATTTATCTTCCATACACCCACTCCTAGAGCCAATATCTGCATTGCGACGTATACGAATTTGATGGGGACCATCTGGGCACGGTTGGTTTCGGATTCGAAGCGCGCAAAGGCCTGGTTCGTCGAGGCGAGTCCCATGATGGGGTTCTTGAAGGCCATCCACACCATCATGATGCTGAAAATCTGTAGCGAATTCCCGGACATGTACATCATAATCGCGGTCATGGGCAACGACTTTACTGGCGCGAGGGCCACTTCCCACGCCTTCTTGACCTTGAGCGTGTCCATCTCGGCGGGGGTCTGGGGCTGTCGCTGGTGGGTCTTGGCATCTTTTGATGACTTCTCTTTCTGTATTTGAGCAAAGCAAGAAAGTCAGCACTTTAATTCTTATCGTCTCTGGATATTTTGAGGGGCTAGGGGTGTTGCTTGCCTTGGATGACTTGCTGTGAGAAGGGAAGCCCGGAGGGTCAACGATTCCCGACGACGTATGCTTCGGTAGCGGAGGATTGTTCAGGTCGGCAATCCATCCGGGGAGCTGCGCCTTATTCTGCCACATTATGTGAAGTTCAGTTTCGCGACGTGAATTATTTTGGGTCTCGCTGATTCGAAGGGTGCAGAGATCGAGGTCGGAAAGGGCTGGCGTTTTCGCATTGAAGCTCTCTGGGAGCTCCGCAGGCTGCGCTTGATTCTTGTGGTGACGATTTGAAAGGGTCAATGTTATTTGACCCACTCTTAGTAATACTGCAAAGCCCAAGTCTGGAACCGTCCGTTTGGGGACAACTGAATGAAGTCAGGGGTCACTGAGTTCAACCTCACTCCTTAGGATTTTGAGTCTGACCATCATCATATATTAAGCAACTGCATCCCGCCTCAAAATCCCCCCCAAGAGTTTATGCTTGAGTTGAGTATACCAAAAGCTGGGGAAAAAGAGCTTCTGGAGACACGCGCGGTTGCTTCGGGTGAAATTTCTTGTCGGTACTTGCCGCCGCGCCACTGCACTCGCATTCCCTCACAGCACTGTCTATATTTCGATATCTCACAATTCTCTCTCAATTGGGCACACGATCCTCGCGTGTATTCTCGGTTTTAGTCACGGTCGTTGGAAGGGGTGAGAGCCAACTTACACGGCGCAATAGTCTTTCGAAGCTGGTGACTTCCATCATCGCGGTTATTCCAGGAATCAGGGGCTACGTACATCCCACCACGAGTCTCTGCACCCTCGATTTACTACCACACACCCGCCGGACTACTTCATCGCCCAGACCTTGAGTTACCGTTTAAGGGAACTGCACCATGTCGAGTTCTCAGGGAGGCGACTCGAAGCTATTTGCTCGAGTAAGTTCATCGCCCCTCATTTTCTTCATGTCTCCTGAGTCGCCCTTGCGGCCACCCATCATGATCTTCATCATCTTCCTCAATCCAGCCTCATTTTCCCTTGCCTCGCACTATTTTGTATCTGGGGGTACCATCGCTTTCCACGCCGGACTGCCATCACACATCAAATGTTCTATTGTATTTGCTCTCTGCTTGTTGCTCCACATTCGACGAAGCCTACCGTAGTTTGTTTCTGCTTCCCTCTCTGCTTCTGATATTCACCATGTTCCCCCTGTACATGCCTCCGCCTTCTCTCTATTCTTCTTCGAGACTAAAAATTTCGCAGGGCAAAGTAGCGGAGCTGCGCCTTGAGCTAAATTCTGGGGGGAAGAAGGACAAGAGTTATTCGACAAAGAAGATTGCTTTGAAGAAGATCGTGGCCAACATGACCATGAGCAACAATGACATGGTTGCCCTCTTTCCCGACATCATTGGCTGCATGCACATACAAAGCCTGGAGATAAAAAAGATGTAAGTGACAGCGCGAGGGAGGATTAAACATATGCATGACTCGATAGTGCGATGCGATGCTAATGCCGGACTGAAAGGTGCTTCCTTTACCTTGTCAACTACTCGAGGATGCGCCCTGAGATCGCCGTCAAGGCGATTCCCGTTCTCGAACAGGTATGTCTGCATCCATCCTACTCACAGGCGTTCTCTCGAGTACCCCCCCTTCCTAACAGTAGTTGTCTAGGATATGGCCGACCCGAGCCCTTTGGTTCGAGCTCTGGCGCTCCGTACTATGTCGTATGTGCATGTCAAAGAATTCGTCCATGCCACAGTTCCTCAAGTCAGGCAGCTGTTGAGAGACAACGACCCATATGTTCGGAAGACAGCGGCCTTCTGTGTCGCCAAGCTGTACGATCATGACAAACACATGGTAGAGAAATCGGACCTAATCGACAAGTTGAACTCGCTGCTCCGAGATGACAACCCGACCGTGGTTGCCAGCGCGCTCGCCTCGCTCATGGATATATGGGAGAGAAGTGAGGCCATCAAGCTTACCATTGATTATAACAATGCCTCGAAGATGGTAGCTATCCTTCCGGACTGCTCTGAGTACGTTCAGCTGCTCCTCCTCCTGTCCCCACTCCTACCCCACCCCCGCATCATCACTTTTGCTGCCGCTGCCGCCACCGACAAGGCGGTCTTAAAATCCCGCTAACACGCTAGATATAGATGGGGTCAAACGTACATCTTGGAGGCGCTCATGACTTATGTACCCCAGGAGTCCTCGGAAGCGTCGCTATTGGCCGAGCGCATATCCCCGCGACTTTCACATTCAAACTCGTCCGTTGTGCTGACCTGCATACGCGTGATCCTGTACTTGATGAACTACATCTCGGATCAGAAGCAAATAGCGGCGCTCTGCAGAAAACTGTCGCCACCGCTCGTCACTCTGCTAGCGAAAGGACCAGAAGTGCAGTATCTTGCACTCCGGAATGCTTTACTCATCTTGCAGAGACGCCCGGAGGTGTTGCGCAATGACATCCGCGTTTTCTTCTGCAAATACAACGACCCCATCTACGTCAAGGTCACGAAGCTCGAGTTGATATTCATGCTGGCCAACGAGAACAACATTGAAGAAGTGCTAACCGAACTGCGGGAATATGCAACAGAAATTGACGTGCACTTTGTCAGGAAAGCTGTCCGGGCGATTGGAAAGTTGGCCATCAAGATAGAGCCTGCAGCAACACGATGCATAAACCTCCTGCTTGAACTGGTGGCGACAAAAGTCACATATATCGTGCAGGAAGCGACGGTGGTGATTCGCAACATTTTCCGAAAGTATCCGAATCAATATGAGTCAATTATCGGCACGCTGTGCGAAAATCTCGACTCTCTCGACGAACCCGAGGCCAAGGCAGCCATGGTGTGGGTGATTGGCCAGTACGCCGACCGCATCGAAAATTCGGATGCCCTTCTCGAGGATTTCCTTTACTCGTTTGCCGAGGAGCCGGTCGAGGTCCAATTAGCATTACTCACGGCGACCGTCAAGCTCTTCATCCAGCGACCGACGAGGGGCCAGGAGCTCGTGCCCAAGGTCCTAAAGTGGGCGACGGAGGAGACGGACAACCCGGATCTACGAGATCGAGCCTACATGTACTGGCGCCTACTCTCTACGGACATGAACGCGGCCAGACAAATTATAATGGGAGAGAAGCCACCAATTACGGCGGAGTCGGAAAGGCTCGACCCGCAGACACTCGAGGAGATGTGCTTGAACGTAGGAACCCTAGCGACAGTCTATCTAAAGCCAGTGCAAACCGTTTTCCGCTCAGCGCGACCGCGGAAGCTGCAGGATTCGCCTTGCCTGCAGAGGGACTCCCTGGTGGCGCCCGGAGACGGACAAAAGACCCTCAGCATGTTCGGAAAGGGAGGACAGCCGTCTGACATCGACCTCCGGAATAGACCGGCGGCGGCGGCAATGCCTTCCAATGGCGGAGCTGCGTTGTCGCCCAGCGGCTTTAACGATGCCGACGCATACTTCGCCAGCATCGGTCCGCAGCAGATGGCAGCCATGAGGATTGACCAAGGTGACGTATTTGGCGGAGGGGGGAATGGGCAGGAGAGTGGGTACGTAGTGAGTGCACATGCACCTCAACATGTGCTGCAGCCAGCGCAGGGCCAAGGCAGCAACGGTGATCTTCTAGTTCTGTAAGGAGAATAGGAGAAAACCGAGGGACGCCGGGCCTTTGTGCACTCGTGTCATCTTCAGAGAAAGAAACGTGATGTCCGATTTCACAGCATTGACCAGCCTTGGTGGTTCGAGGTGGCAGGGAACTCGAGAGGGAGTGTGGATTGACAAGTGGGTAAAGGAGTTGGAAGTTGGAATTAGGGGGGGAGCGGGCCGCTGGGGGAAAGGAGCTGCGCATTCACATACTAGTCCTGTACACTTCACTGCACTACGATCAGTCGAGCCAATGGTTCGACCAACCGCGCAAATCATGGGGCTCTAACGATAGGCATCGCTAGCGTAATTTTTTTTTTATTTTTTAGCTGAATGAGATCAATCAATGACAGTGCTTTCTCTTGATTATGACCTGTATCGACTTAGCGAAGCTGCAAGGGTTTATCGAAAGGGATCGAAAGGGGGTGTCGGTCGAGATTCCAGAACGTGTGCTCAGCGACAGGCGGTTACAATTGCAGGATTTGGAAGCTCATGTCCCTTCCAATTACAGAGGTATCCCGCGTGCTTTTTTGGGGGTGGAGGGAAAAATGCAGAAGTCAGCCGATGAAGGGACAAGGAACATTGAAGGAACATTGAAGCACGGAGCTCTTCATAAAATGGCTAAAATTATGGCTTCATCGAGCGATACTTGGGTAACGGGGCGATTGTACTCGTAAGCGCAAGTATATCTCGTGTACTCGGTCAAGTACAGCGTGGTATTTTGGGAGTTCGGTGGTGTATTTTGTCATCAATAGTGGTAAATAGTGGTGGCAGGAGCAGACGATGTCAAACGGACGGAGATGACGCTCACAGGAAAGGCAGGAGGGAGGAAGCACATGCAACTGGGAAGGGATCCGGCTCCGGGCGCAGTTCAAAAGGTACGTAAAAGCCCCGCCTCTGCCAGTTTTAGTTCCGGCTTGGGTTTGGAGGGAAGCCGCGCTCCAGTAGTTTCACTTCGCATCCGACTTCGTACATAACCTATACATATTGTATTTCAACCACGTTTGGTGCCACACACGGGAAAACCCCATTTGACTCATTTGAACTCTAGAACACATTGTCCGTGGCGGGAAGGTGTGGTTGCAGTTTTACACCAATCGATTGATCGCAGTTGATCCAGCAAAACCAATCCATTTGCAAACGTTTTCCTTCCCGAGTTGTCCAGGTGCTTCCTTCTTGCATGACGGGACGAGCTCAAAACCCCCTCCACTGCTACAAAAAAATCCCAGCTTCCGTTTGACTTCCTCTTCTCCAAAGTGTTTCGAAGAACGACCGACGAAGAAACGCCATCATCATTTTTTCTTCTTTTCCCCGACATAATACACATATCACCATGGCTTCGACAACCAACTTCACAGCGGACATTGTCCCGCAAGCTCCGGAGGATCCGCTCTTCGGCCTCATGAGGGCGTACAGGGCTGATGAGTCCACAGACAAGGTCGACTTGGTAAGCTCTCCTCTCCCAAGCTCACCGCTTCTCCCATCCCTTTGCCCAACAGCCCAAGATGATATTTTTTTCAGTTTCTCTTTCTCCAGCTCAACTGACAAGCTCTTTTCTCTGGCATCTAGGGTATCGGCGCCTACAGAGATGATAATGCGAAGCCCTGGATTCTTCCTGTTGTTCACAAGGTAAGAGAGCTCCTTGTTGCTCCTTCACTGCTCTTGCAGCTCCCCCTACCCCTTTTTACCTTGGTTTTATTTCCCTCTCCTCCTACCTGAAGCTGCACAGCCCCTATATCATGCTCCTCTGCCATGGCCTCTAGTAATGGTAATCCATTTTGCCTGTGGATTCTTAACTCTACCTCCTTTTCCTCCTGGTCGTGTTTGCGGCCTCATGCTCTGCCGAGGAGTCAGAACGGATCCGCATGTCACCTGCGGAAACTGAAGCTCGGTAGCTTTTCTTGCATGGCCATTTTACCCCACTATTGCGACCAATTTTTGAACTACGGAGCAAAAAAAGCCCCACCTTGATAGAATCCGTTGCAGCACATTTGCAGCGCAGAGAGATGCACTGTGCCCCTCCCCCCACTATTTCCATCAATGTTCCAATGTCCTTCATCCATCCATCCCAACGAAGCCTGCACTAAAACTTTTACCCCAGCTCCTTAGCTGCTTGTGTCCTGCTTCTGTTCTGCTTCTGTTCTGCCTCCTCAGAGAGCTTGCTAACAAGTCAACTCAATCCTCCAGGCTGATGAGATCCTTCGCAACGACCCCGACTTGAACCACGAATATGCCCCGATCGCGGGTATTGCCTCCTTTACCAGCAAGGCCGCTGAGTTGATTCTTGGTGCTGAGAACCCAGCCCTCAAGGAGAAGCGCGTCGCTTCGATCCAGTCAGTCTCCGGTACCGGCGCTCTGCACCTTGGTGCTCTCTTCCTCTCCAAGTACTTCAATGGGAATAGGACCGTGTACCTGTCTAATCCCACTTGGGCCAATCACGGCCAGATCTTTAAAAATGTCGGCATTCCCAATGCGCAATACCCCTACTTCTCCAAGGAGACCAAGGGTCTAGACTTTGCCGGAATGAAGGGAGCCCTAGCCGCCGCCCCGGAGAGGTCGATTATTGTTCTCCACGTCTGCGCGCACAACCCCACCGGTGTTGATCCCACCCCCGAGCAATGGAAGGAGCTTGCCGTAATCATCAGGGAGAAGAATCATTTCCCCTTCTTCGACTGCGCCTACCAAGGCTTTGCCTCTGGTGACTTGGCTCGCGATGCCTGGGCCGTCCGATACTTTGCCGAGCAAGGTTTTGAGCTCGCTCTTGCTCAGAGTTTTGCCAAGAACTTTGGTCTCTACGGCGAGCGAGCTGGATGCTTCCACTTCGTGACGAGCCCTGCCAGCGATGCCTCGGATGCTATTGCGAGGATTGGCTCTCAGCTCACCCTCCTCCAGCGAGCCGAAATCTCCAACCCCCCCATCTATGGTGCTCGCATCGCCAGCATCGTCCTCAACGACCCCGCTCTTTTCGCCGAGTGGGAGGATAACCTCCGCACCATGTCCGGCCGCATCATCAGCATGAGAAAGGCCCTGCGCGCGAAGCTCGAGGAGCTCGGCACGCCCGGCACCTGGAACCACATCACGGATCAGATCGGCATGTTCAGTTTCACCGGCCTTTCTCAGGCGCAGGCCCTCCAGATCCGTGAGGAGTCTCACGTCTACATGACCGGAAACGGCCGCATCAGCATGGCTGGCCTAAATACCCGCAACATCGACTACGTGGCCAAGGCCATTGACAAGGTGGTGAGAGATGCTGCTGCTAAGCTTTGAACATGAGAAAATAGAAACCCCAAAAAGAGAAAACAGAAAAAAAAAAAATTATACAGGGATGGGTGATAGTTGTCGAGGCGAGGAGATGAAGCTCTCTACTCTTTTTACGAATGAGCCTGGTTGAAGATGATGACGCGCATATACGCCGCGGACGATTTCCGGTTATGGTTACGGTTATGGATAGAGGACGGGTTAATGCTCCCGTAATGCTCACATAGAGAGCGCGCATTCCAAGACCAGGTAGAAAATAACAAAACAAATGCACATGTGAACCTTGCTTCGCGTCGCTCCCCAAGGTTGTTTGTTACGTGCGTAGATGAGCGATCGTGTCAACTCTGTTCAGCTTATCCCCGTGCCTCGGTCCGGTGTGCAATCCGAGGGCAGCGGTGTGATAAGCAGACTCTGGCAACTTCTTTGAGAATACACCGTACGATGTCAAACCATAGATGGACCGTGCAAGGTAATCAACACCTGGGGGGACAGGGAAGGGCCTATCTCTCAGTCGAAGCGTCACAGTTTCGCCGACGCGGGAACGCGGGAACTAGCGTGGACTTTCGAAAGGCTTATCAGACTCGTTGGGGGAGGGGTTAGGATTGCTTTTTGGGGGGACGCGAAAGCTTGATTTTGAGGGACGCGTAGAGGTGAAGAAGAGTAAGACTGGTTGTCGCTCAGCGAGTTGCTCGATGCGAGACACTTATTCGAAATTGCTGTTTCGAAGTGAGGATGCGTTATAAAAAGTAAAGAGAACAAGAGGAAAGGAAAAAAAGAAAAAAGTGCAAACTGTTCTATGGCGATCACTTTATTTTAATCTTTATTTCTTATCACCGGCAGGCGCAAACATGTCAACCTTAGAGCATCCTCCATGACACTCGTGCGCATCTGTAAGAATGTAACTGGCCCAAGGATCTTAACAGTCGGAGATAAGATGCGGACCCAGTGAGCGAGGATTGAAGACATCGGCATCGGGCTTTGAGCCTTCATTACATGACCTGGGCTGTCGGGAGGTCAGTGGGGCGACAAAGCCGTGGTTGCAGGTCTCGTACGTATGTCGGAGACTTGTTAGAGACGAGTCTTGCCATGTTCCAGAGCAACGGAGAGCTAAGACGTGAGCCCGTTCCATCGTGAATGAAATGACAGATGGGGTAAAACCAGGCCAAACCCTCCCGAGTCCCACTGTGACTGGGGCAGCTGATGTATGTCCTAGTCGTCGATGTGGACTAGCGCGGTGTTATGATCTGCGAAAATGTGAGTCTTGAGAGATGGAATGTGCACAAAGTAAGAGTCGTGATGCCCTCAGAAATTGTCCGTCTGACATGGCACGACGGAATCGGCTTTCGTTCATCGTTTAGAAACACGGGGGGGAGACGTGGCACAGGGCAGGCACCGCGCCACCCGGTCCTTGGGACTGGACTCGAAGACTTATTATATCCCAACAACGGAAAAAAAAAAAAAAAAAAAAAAAGAACAAGGAACGGACAGAAGCAGAAAACATCATGCCAGGCACGCACAAGGATTCGCATGTTGGGCTGGCCCCATGGTCTGCCTTCGCTCTTTTCTCGTGCTCAGATCGGCTCCGACATGGCCCGCCATCAGACGCATCTGTCTGTGCTTAGTGCGCTGTGAGGCTGATCCATCATGTTGACGTCGGCGAACCGGCACTGACTTTGCCGACTTCTCCCCTCCCCCTTGCCCCTTGCCACCACTATGAAGGAGCGCTACGGGTTGACGTAGCCGGCTTCCCCCAGCCGAATTGTTCCTTCCCCACCCCCTGTCAAATAAAAGAAGAAAAAATATGAGAAGGAAAAGATTGAACCAGCAGACTGGTTCGCGAGCGATGTTCTTTTTGGTTGTTGGTTGCCCTGCAATAGGCGGAGCTTTTCACATTTAGTACTTCGTACTTGGTATATCGTTGGGAAATCACCGACACCTACTATTATCTCCGACCCCGTTCGCGCTCGAAACCGGTTGTGTACGCAGGTGATGGGTGACTCGGAGCAATTCTTCTCCACTGCAGCTCGTAAACTTCGCATTGGGAAACTTGGGCGACATCACCTTTCGACATATAAAGCTTCATTTCCTTGGAATCTATTCCTGGGTGGAGCTAAAGTCCCAACGATCAAACTCGCCCCGAGAGTCTAAGAGAACCTTGAGTTCAAATCTTACCGGCGATAAACAACGGCGCTATGGTAACTAGCCGCGCTTTGAAACTCTCAGGCCATACTTTATAACGACTTATCCTACGATATAAGTTGCGAGGTTGAGAATTCGAGATCACTCCCGTCCTACGACAAGCACAACCTCCTTTTCACATCATGTCATCGCCCAATGGAGCGCCTTCGGGCGGCGCACCCACCATGGTACGTTGAAAGAAGAGAAAGGAGAAAACCTCACATCCCTCTAACACAGATTTCACCATCTAGCCACAGGGTCCGCCATACCTACCAAACGCCGCAATCCTAGGCGGAGTGCCCACACCGTCCATCGACGACCCGATATGCGGCGTGCTTCTCGCCCTCTTCATCGCGGCCGCCGTGTTCAACATGACCGTTCTCCAAATCAATCTCCGCCGAGAGCACAAGTTCATCATGTCCGGCCTCCTCTTCGGTTTCTGCATGGCTCGCATCGTAACCCTGATCATGAGGATAGTCTGGGCGAGTCGGCAGACCAACATTCGCATCGCCATTGCTTCCAACATCTTTAACCAGGCCGGCGTGCTTTTGCTGTTCATCGTCAATCTTATTTTCGCCCAGAGGCTTGTCCGGGCCTACCATCCTAAATTCGGCTGGCACAAGATCCCTACCATGTTCTTCCGCTTCTTCTACTTCAGTGTCATCGCTCTGCTCATCATGGTCATTACCGCAACGGTTAGAAGCTTCTACACCCTGAACAAGAACATCCTCCTCATTTGCCGCGACATCCAACTGTTTTCCGGTACCTATCTCGCTGTTCTCGCCTTCCTACCTATTCCCATTGTCCTTTTGGCCTGGGCATGGCCCCGCAAGAACAGGATCGACAAGTTTGGCGAGGGCCGCTTCAGGTCAAAGGTCAGACTGGTGCTATTTACCTCGACCCTCCTCGCTTTCGGTGCAGGCTTCCGTATCGGCGGCTCCTACGACCTAAGGCCGCGGAATAACCCAGGCTGGTACCACCACCGTGCGGCGTACTACTGCGTCAACTTCGTCATCGAGCTCATCGTCGTGTACACCTACGCCCTCCTACGCTTCGACAAGAGATTCCACATTCCCAACGGTAGCTCGGCTCCGGGCCACTACACTAACGGCGTCCCCGGAAGCAAGGAATCGGGTGCACTGGATGACCGCATTAACAGTGAGGCAGATGCATTTGGGGGCGGAAGCGATGAGGATACGGCCGTATTTAGTCGGGATAATGAGGAGGCTAATGAGCGGAAGTGGGATAATAGGGCTCTGGCGGACCTGGAGAAGCAGGATCAGGGTCGGCCGATTTCATCTTGAGTTTTATGCGTCGAGGAGGACTGTAATGTTTTTCGATGAATATTGGCGGCGAGAGAATGGTTATTGTCCTGGGAAACATAGAGCGCTGTACTTTATGCATGGTTTTTTTTTTTTTTTTTTGCCCCCTCT
>NJFT01000341.1:0-30692 GCA_002221725.1 Scedosporium boydii | reverse complement strand
GGGGGGGGGTGGGGGTATTCAGAGCATGCACGTACGAAGTACACACAGAGCATGACAGAAATGAGTCGTGATTTTGTTATTTCAAGGATGATGCGTATGAAACGGGTGTCTCCTTCACAAAAGGTCAAAGTAAGGTCAAGGTGAAGCGAAAGGTGTGGTGATATTCTCCGGTTTCTCGGTTGAAAACGCCACTTTGAGATTTGGGGGGAGTGTGTTAAACATGAGGCCGTAATTGAGATCGATCGATGGCAATTCCCCGAAGTACTACGTAGATCCCAGCTAAGAATCGGGGTTCGGGACAAGAATGGCGCCGGGAGAGAGTCCGGGGGATGAAGGTGTAAGGACGGAGAAGAGTTTCCTTTTCGGGAAAAAAGGAGACGGTCGTCGAGATTGGGTTGGAACTGGAGGGAGGGAGGGAGCGGGCTTTTGGAGCAAGTTAATTCAATGGGATATGTGATGAGATGAATGTTCATCCAAGATTTGGGATGGTGTTGGGATGGTGGTCTCGGGAGAGGCCAGATATTAGTAGTTCGTATAAATGCCATTGAGGGATTGGAAATCTCCGAGATGGGGACGCGGGAGATTTGTTCTTGGGACCGGGGAATTACAAACGCTTGACAGATTGATTTCCGAGTTTACACTACAAGACTACAGGGATATCACGATATTATTATTTACAAACTGCACTCGATGTAACCCTCTCATCATAGACATGTCGAACCATTGCTCAATGCATCATTCATACCAAGCTTTCAGGGGCCAGCTCCCCATGATCCAAACATCCAACAACACACAGACGAAACAGACCTACCTACCCCTTCAGATCCTCCACAACATTCGCAGCAATATAATCCGCAATAGCCATATTCGTAACCAAAGGATTCACCCCGCTCGCGCTCGGAAAAACACTAGCATCCGCAACATACAAACCCTCGCAGCCCCAGACTTTCCCCCTCGTATCTACAACGCCCTCCTCAGCCCTACTGCTCATGCGGCAAGTGCCCATCTGATGCGCCGAGGCCCACACGCCCAGGCCGGGCTTATTCCCCGCGTCGCGGACCTTGTCCAGCCAAGCCTTGAACTCGGCATCTTTCTCGATGAGGTCCTTGGCGGAGGAGACCTTGTCGTCGGTGGTGGTTGAGGTGGACCGGACGAAGGGCTCGAGCCAGGGGACGAAGGCGTAGATCTCCTGCGCGCCAGCTACGTAGCACAGCTTGGCGATGCCCACGACGCCCTCGAGCGTGTGGCGCGCGTCGAAGGCCGAGGGCGTGTAGTGGATGATGGGGCGGCCGGTGGTGGGGTCGACGGTTACGGAGCCGGTGTCGCGGTCGCGGGTGAGGGAGATGTAGGAGTTCATGTGGGGGTATTTGAGGGTGGAGAGTTTGGCTTCGAGGGGGGAGGAGAAGGGGAGGGAGGCGAGGGCTATGTAGGGCTGTTTTTAGATTGTTAGCTGGATGTTGCGTTCCCCCTTGTGCTTGTTGGGTCTGGTGATGGTAACGTTTTGAGAGATGGAGATGGGTGACTTACTACCATGCAGGTTGGCTCGAGTTTGGGGCCGTGGCCTTGGCCGTCGAGGTTTTCGAATTCGCTGCAGTAGCTCGTGATGATGCCGCCTATGATGATTGGAATGAGTGATTGCTAAAAGAGACTTAGAGGGCTGGTTTTGGAGGTTCTTGGGCTTACCCTCCCATGGCTTGACTTCCTCCTTGAACGCCGCAGCGAGGAAGTTGCATGGATGAATGTGCAGATTCTTGCCGATTTGAGGGTTCTAAGTCCCGCATTGTCAGTATTTGGCTGGCTCGCTCTCTCAGGAGACAAGATAACATAGAAACATACCTCCAGTCCGCTCTTCTTCAAGATGACCGGACTCCAGATCGACCCCGAAGACACAATAACCTTCTTCGCCTTCACAACCACCCGCCTCGTAACCTTCTCCCCCGCCGGCCCATCCACACCCCCCTTCTTATCCCTCGACACCCAAGTCCCGACAACCCCCACGGCCTTCTTCGTCTTCTTCCCATCCTCCTCAAACAAGACCTTCTCAACCTCGAAGCCCTCGATAAACTTGGCCCCCGCCCTAGCAGCAGCCGGCAAATAACAAGCCGCCGGACCCATCTTCTCATTCGACCCGCACCCCAAATGGCACTGTCCGCAATAATGTTCCTTCCCCATCGTGTTCTGCGGCGCCGGCTTCGCCTTCCAGCCCAACTTCTCCGAGGACTCCAAAACGACTCTGTTCCCGTGATTATGGCGAATATACTCATCGCTGACGCCCATGGCCTCGCACACGCGGTCCAAACACCCCTGGAACCTATCGGACATGAAGAACGGCAGCCCGTCCTTCTTAGCCCACTCCTCGCGCACGTAGTCCTGCGTCTGGAGAGACACGCTCCAGTTAATGGTTCCGCTGCCGCCCCAACACGTGCCCATGACCAACGATGAAGACTTGTCGGCCGACGCGAGGATGCCCTGCCCTTCGAAGAGGTACTCGCATGCTTCGGCCTGCGGCATGGGGAGTTGCGTGGGGGGGAAGTGGTAGCCTTTATCTACGACGAGGACGGAGTGGCCCGCCTCGGCAAGGGTGCGTGCGCATACGGAGCCTCCGGGGCCGGAGCCGACGATGACGACGTCGGCTGAGATTTCGACTTCCGAGTTGTCAGAGGAGGCGGGGAATTGGAGGAATTGGAAGTCGTAGCCGGGCCCGGGTTTGTAGTCTTGTGGGATGTCCGGGTAGCCGGAGAGTTGCTTGAAGGTTGCGTTCGTTTGGAAGTAGGCCTTTTGGGCGAGTTGTTGGATGGTTTTGGAGAGGACGCGGAGTTGGGGGATCCAGGATGTGCGCCAGGATTCGAGGATTTTGGCGCGGGTGTGCGTGGGGAGGGTGTCGTAGGGGGTGCAGTAGCCTGTGAGGATGTATGCGCCGATTCGGGAGCTATAGGGAGAGGGGGGGAGAGGTGTTGTTAGCGAGATGGGAAGAAAGACTAGGAGATCAAAGTACATACGACAGCTTCTTCAACGCATCTCCAAGGGCGTCCTGATGCTCCGCCGGGAACGAACAGATGAACCGCTTGCAGTTATCCACAAACACCGGATCCGCCGCACACTTGTCGCCGAGGAGGCCCCACAGCGCCTCATCGGACGGCACATCGCCGCCACGCACGCGCTTAAGGCGCTCGAGCGCACGGTTGAACTCGGCCGCCGAGACCTCTACCTGAGCGCGGCGGTCCTTAGTGGAGGCGGCCTTGGGCACCAGGGACGGCAGGGAGGCGTCTAGGAGGGCGGAGAGGATGGACCATTGTTTGTCGGTGAAGAAGTCGGTTTGTGGTAGAGTGGAGAGCTTTGGTGGGTTGGGGGCTACGTCGGCCATTTTTTTTTCTGGAGTTGGGAAAGAGAATGGTATAAGACTTGGAAGTGAATCAATTGGGGAACAGGACACAACGAGGACTTATTCAAAAAGGCAGATGTCTCCCAATTGAAGATGTCTCTCGTCTCTCCAGCTCTCTTCCAAGTCGGGGCAGGAAAAGAAGGCGGGATATATCAATGTTCAAGATACGCAGACAAGAGAAACTCCCATTCACATGCCACTAACAACCTGCCGTCTACTATGCGGAGAAAACCAACGATGAAGCGAGGTATAAGTTCTTTTTGGGGGGAAGAAAAAAGCAGGTCCGTCCGTCGATCCCGTTTTTGCGGGGGAGCATGGCTTTGATAGGGTGATTTCAGTGTTTGTACTATTCCTGATTTGGAGACAGATGAACCGTTTTGGGGATCATGAGGGATCAAGGGGGGCATGCTAGCTACGGGCGTCGGGGGTTTATGCGCGCACCATTGTCCGGGGTTGGGAGGAGTTCAAGGAGCTTCGTTTCTTTCTACAATTGAATAGGTAAAAAGGCCATGGATACACTCGTGTAATTGGGACTTCCTGCTCAATGAGCCCACCATCATTGTAGTTTAGGTGGAGGGCTCCGAATTGATGAAGTAGAATCCAAGAAACGCGAGGTGGAACTTGGCCTGTCTGGATCTGCTTGATCTGGCTAGAGCTTCTGCCAAAAGCCGACCCAAATCCGGGGATGCGTGCGTGCGTACTGGCTAATTGGTCAATTGATCGACGCCAGTCAGGCCATCAAAACCCTTGACGATCCTGGACGGTTTCCCCACACCTCCAATACAACTTCCGACCAACCACGCGAGTGCGGGGAAGGTCTCTTTCGTCGGAGACGGAGGGCCCAGCTTCTCTGTGGTTCCGTCCGTCGGGAGGATTTCGAGGCCGAGCGGTCCGTCGCTGGGGAGAGAGGGTTATGGAGTTGGATTCCTGCAGGTCTGCATATCATTGATGCGCTCGTGAATTTATCGTTCAAGTTTTTTTTAAATATGGTCTGGACCTGGTCTGGAGCTTGAAGGGGGCGGATCTGGTGTATGCTGATTCTTACATGGTTTAGATGTGGGAGAGCATTACGGAGTCCATCGAATACGGGGGAACGGAGAGGGCGTCGGGGCGGAGACTGGCATTGATATTACCCGGTCCGTCGCCGCATCTGACGTGGAGACGGATGGTGTCTGGAGCCTGCTCGGAAACGGGTTGATATGATCATTGGTGCTTCCGGTTTTCCTGCGTCAGGCCGGGGCTGGCCCGGACCGCGCCGAGGTTGTCTGGGGAAGCATGTGCAGCCACGGTGAGAAACGGCCGGTAATAAGCAGGGAGTGCAATCATCTTGATCTCTCTTTATAGTTGATATCTACGAGCGTCTTCCAGGCAAACCGAGGCCTCCGGGTATTTGAGAATCGGATTTGATATTAGATGAAAACACTCAATTTCTACTACGACAGATACTCCTGATGGGGGATGATACTATCGTAACTGGAAGTATCATGGTCTGTTCTGATGACTGTCAATAGTCACATCAATATATCACAAAAATTAGTAGAGAGTTGTCATCCATGAGGCAGAAGGAGCATTGTATGCCCTGGCGGGCGCTGACGCCCTTCAAGTACTGCCTTGTTCAGATGTGTCAGCCGTCATTAATGGTGAGTTCTGATAGATTCTGACCGGTGGAATATATGGGTTTAGAAGAGATAGGAGGTAAGAGAGATAAATAGAAGGAAAAGAAGAAAAATAGAGAGGAAGAAGAGAGAAAAGGAAAAAGGAAAATGAAGAAGAGGAAGAAGAAGGACAGAGAGATAGGTGGAGTCTGAACCGCCCGCGGGAAAACATCGAAGCTCTATAATAGGAGAAAATCTAGGCCAGGATGGATAATGAGTGGCTGGGATAATGATTGATGATCGCCCATGATTCCAACGATACGCTCGAGAAGACCCTATTCGGAGATGCGGATTTCATAGACTCTCCGTTCAACGGGCCGCCTTCCTTTTTGCTGCGTTTTTACATTTGTATTCTTCCAGAGAACTGAGCTATCCGTCCACACCATCCATCTGAAGCAGACGGTGCGTCAACCGCCAAATGTCAGAATTGGGGGAGCAGCCACCACCCTATGCCATTACAAAACAGTCTTCCTAGGTGAGGGCGCCAGTTTACACACCAGAGCGCCAGGAGAAGCTCCACCCTGTGGAGATTCCAGCGTGACAGGTGTCAAAAGGGTCGAAGACGACCCAAGCGGATAATAAACATTGGTAACTCAGGACAGCTCTACTAGCCAGGAAGGAGACGAGATAAGAAAGCTTGACAAGGCCAGAGAAAGTTAGCTCTGGTACTCCGTAGTTTGGGGCTCCTCGACCTAAGGTTTGCTCTTCAACTAACCCATCCTTTGGACGTACTTCCCATTCCACGATCATGCTATTCCGATGGAGTCTTCCGGCTATTCTACGGCCACGCAACAGTCCTTAGAGCAGAGCTTAGTTTAGGATCTTTCGATGGCCTAGCTAGAGGCCACAAAATACTGCACTGCTCGCTCGGGTGACGAGGAGAGGAAGAGTGAGCAGCGGAAGCCGAACAAAACAGGGTCCTTCAACTCTACGTCCTATCCAGAAGTGATCTTGGGGTTATCTGGTTATTAAGGTGTAAGTAAGCTGGCGTGTATCTCTGTTCATCCCCCCTCATGTTTTCTCTTCCCCTTTTGTCTCTCGTTTTTCTTTTCTCTCTCTCATTCTTCCGCACCAATATACTTTTTCGAAGAAGCACTCGCGAACTATAATATCGTGATGTTACTCTCTCCAGTTGTTGGCTCGTAAGACCCGAAGCCTATCTCTCTGGAACAGCTGTCTCAGCTTTTCCTACCGAGTTGCTAGTTAAATTATATGATATATAACCTAGCAGGTCAGATGGCCGTAGTTGGCCGAGATGTGGTTTGCGACTTCGAGCAAGATGCCTACTTATCGTCTCGTCATTGTCTCAAAACGAGAAATCAGCGCCGCGGGGTCAATATGACACTGATCTCCCTCATTCACCGACTGACCCCGAAATGAAATGAAGCTAGAAAAAGGCGGTGGTATTGATGAACGACGCGATCCCGTTTGGGGCGAATTGTTGACCAGCTTGAAGGGAGGCATGCCTCTTTTGCAGCTTGTGGGACAGAATAGGCGACATAGGTTGAAGAGATCAAATGGCGTATGTTAATGACGTCGGGCCTGGTGAAGCTCTGGGGAGCTGCGACCTGCATTGGGGGGTGAAAAATCATGACCTCATGATGCTGCAATTGAACTTATTAGTCAGGCACAAGATCGCGGATTGTAACCTCTGAAGCTGGAGGGATCCCGATTCCCGATTCCCGACTTGCCAAGTCCGCTGTTTACCTCGTCCAGGCCAAAGCGATTGGGTGCAGGTTCTTTCAAAATCACCTGCTGCCAGAGCCAAGCTCCAATTGAAAAATTGGCTCATATCCCAGTCAAGAACTTTTATTCACGAGATGAATTGGACAGATCATCTGAGTGCATCTCGAGATATTTCCGGCTCTTCCAGCCCGCCAACCTTCATCCTTCGAGTTCCCAACGCCCAGTCCAAGGTCCAGCCACGATTGGCGGCACTTACTACGAAGTATTTAGCGTATCTCTGTGTGTGCACTGCGCTGCGAAAAAGTGTCAGTATGTGTACACCACACTACGCATACATACCGCACGAGGCAAGTACTTTTGTATCACTGCAGCGCAGCGGGCACTGGCGGAATGTACCTATGCCGAGCCCTGTGGGGGACCTAGCTCCAGCCAATAACGGCGAATATATCGCTTAGTCCGCCCGTTCGGGTTAGAAACCTCAACAAAATCGAGACAAGCATCGTCGTTTGTTGAAGACCACCAACAACAACGCAAGCGAATACGCAAATCGAGACAACCTGCCATTTTTTTTTTTTTTTTGTTCTTTCCCCTTGTCCCTTCGCTCGGAAACCTCGGCGATTGTGCGTGATAGGGGGATTTGTCAAGATGATAATGAGTATCAGAAGTTAAAAAGGCAATCACAAGCTGCCTCGGCTCGATCGGGGGTTCCCGTATAACACTTCTGCTCTGCTGGGGAGAACTTGTCAAACTTCAATGTCCTTTCGACCGTGCAGCCCTACGAGTGCGCCACCACGCGGGTTGAATTACTGGAATAGGCTGTTTGGAGGGGCAGATTCTGATTTGATGTGTCCCTTTTTGATACCCTCTCCTTCCTCCGAGGCAGAGTTCCGCTGAGCCCTTTTGAAGTTGTTGGCTTGTCTGGTTGTATGCCGCCGCAATCCTGAAGCTCCGTATGGCTCAACACAAACTGGCGCAGGTCTTCAAATATTGGATCAATTTGGGAACACTAATACCAGTTTACACTACGAGTGTACACTTAAGCTTCGGGGATCAGTCAACCTTGCCATACCGCCGCCCATCATCCATATCTCTTTGCGCGATCGACCTCGGCCGCGAATCATGCGAAATGGATGACTTACACCTGAGCGAGCGCGAGTAAGGATCGTCAGATAGCAGTAGACTTGACGCGCACGACACTTCACGGTTACCGTCGGGGGAGTTAGAGTTCTACAAGAGTGAAGCATTCCAAAGTAAAAGAGAATCGGTCCGGAATGTTACTCAGTAGATTTAGTAGAGTATGTATTTACAGTCTCTCGATGCTGTCTCGATATCAAGGGGATAACATCATGAATGAGCTGCATTGGGCAATCCGTGATCAGAGAAGATCCTTCCATGTGCCGGGCGAGGGTGGAACCGGAAACGGCAATACGACCTGAGGAGCAGTGGAGAATTCACGTCACGGACCTCTGCTTCACGCCGGGTAACTGGCACCCGCCACCTGCGATTCGAAGGTACATTTGAGTGCGGGACCGCAACAAATTTACATAAACGTCAACAATATCCAAGAAAAAAAAAGTAAAAAAAAAGTGAGGGAAAGAACCACCGGTCCAGGCCCCGAGCCCACGAGCCCACGAGCCAACAAGGTCTTGGCACAAGCTTTGCTTCTTCCTGCGTCTGCCCGTCCTGTCCTCGGATTCAGCCAGCCCTTTCTATTAGTGAACTCCCACCTGTCTCTTCTTATTCTTCTAGTCTCATTCTCCAATTCGTTTTTCTGTTTCTTCCCTCTTTTTCTTCCCCCCCTTCTTTCTTTAATTGACACTCTTCCCGTGCGGCTTCAACAGCTTAGCTTCCCTCCTCGTCCCTTGTTAGTGGCACTCGAGTCAATCCAGCCTTGCCTGTCAAACTCAAGTCAGTTGTGTGTGTGTGTGTGTGTGTGTGTGTGTCTGCACGGCGCTGTCGCGTGCCCACTGGGCTCAAACAACACAACACACCCCCGGCACAAGTCGATCATTGTTCGATTATTCGACTTGATCGACCCAGTTTCGATAGAATCCCCCTTTCTACCACGCCCTGGTCGTAAGTTGGCACACACCACAAGTTGCCTGCACCCTGCAAACCGTCACAATGGCCTTCGAATTCAGCTCCGTCCTCGCCTCCCTACCCCCTTCGTCCCTCTTCAGCTTCCCGCCCAGCAGCCAACCGGCCTCGCTACCTCCCCCGGAAGCCGGCAACACGGCCCTCCCCTCGCCGCCGCCCTTTACAATCCCCGAGAACATTTACAATGCCGCCCTCGACCCCAGGGTGCCCATCACCATCGCCACCTTGTACGCCGTGACAGCCAAGGCTTGCAATGCGTACAACAGATCCAACAACAAGAAGCCCTGGGCGATTGCTAAGACGCGAGGCTTCTTCTGGTTCGTCGTGCTTCACAATGTCTTCCTCGCCGTCTACTCGGCCTGGACTTTTGCCGGCATGTTCAGGACACTGAGGGTGAGCGTCGCGAATCCCTTCGGTCCCAATGGACTTGCGGGTACGGTCGATAGTCTTTGTCAGATGTCTGGCGCTCCGGGCTTGGGCAATGCCGTCTTCTACAACGACGAGCAGGCACGCTGGACTAGTCTTGCGCAGGATGCTGCCATTACCGCCGAGGGACTGCCCAGCGTCAACACCCCGGGGAGGATCTGGAACGAGGGCCTTGCGTTCTATGGATGGATTTTCTATCTGAGCAAGTTTTATGAGGTGCTCGATACCTTTATCATCCTCGCCAAGGGCAAGCAGAGCTCGACTCTGCAGACGTATCATCATGCCGGAGCTATGATGTGCATGTGGGCGGGTATTCGGTATATGGCTGCCCCCATCTGGATGTTTGCCTTTGTCAATGCGGGTATCCATGCCATGATGGTAAGTACTTCTTGTCTCTCTCTCCGTCCCCAACGGACGTGTGATGAGCCCTGCGAAGAATCAAATTAGCTAACGAGGGAACACCCACAGTACACCTACTACACCATTACCGCCTTCTCCATCCGCGTCCCCATCATCATCAAGCGCACCCTCACCACCATGCAAATCACCCAATTCCTCGTCGGCGCGTCCTACGCCATGTCTCACTCCTTCGTCTCCTACATCGTCCCCGTCACCACCACCATCACCGAGACGATCACCTCCAAGGTCGCCGCCGACGCCGCCGTGACTGCCGCTTCCGCCGTTGACCCTGATGCACCCGCTACCGCAGGTTCCATCCTCCTTGACACCCTCAAGGGCATCCTCCTCGGTGCTGCCTCTAAGGTCTCCGAAGCCGCCGCCTCCATCTCCCAGCCTCCCGCCTCTCCCGCCTCTCCCGCACCCGCCGCCGCTGCTGTCGACACTTCCTCGCCGCAGGTAGTCACACGGACGGAAACCACTTACGTGGTCCAACCCTGCGTAAATACCAATGGTGCCACTTTCGCCATCTGGCTCAACGTGCTCTACCTCGCGCCCCTGACGTATCTCTTCGTCAAGTTTTTCATCGAGAGCTATCTCCGTCGCGGCAAGGCCGACGCCGCCAGGGTCAAGGGCAAGAGTGCGGCGCAGAGGAGGATGAGCAACGTCGAGAGGGCGGAGAAGGCCGGTTGGGATGCCGCCAAGGAGGTCAACAGGGAAGTGTACGGTGATGGCAATGGAAGTGAGGAGGCCGTTGAGGATGAGGACGAGGTCGTGAAGCCTGCGCTTAAGGCTAATGGTAATGGCCGCACGAGGTCTACTGCCCGGAGGGCTTAAATCTGAAAAAAAAAAGGGGGGGGGGAGAAGTGCAGATATAAACGAAGATGTCTGCTAGGGCGATTTAAAAATGGGCCCATCCGGGCTGTGCGCCCCGGACATCCGGACGGCGGTGGTTGTACAACATGCTCCGACACGGCAATGAACTGCTCCACTCTGGAAAGATGGTGGGTAGAAGAAAGGGGAAACGGAACAAAAGGCCGGGAATCGGCATAACGCAAAACATACTTTGAAGCGATTTACTTGCGAATCTTTTTGGGCGGAAGCAAAAAGACACTCCACCGACTAGTGGAAGTCGTTCGAGATTTATTTCTGCTTTATGGAAGGGTGGGTGAAGTAAAAAAACAACTTTCATCTTTTGAACTTTGGGAGGAGGAAGGGATTTGTTCAAGTGTATTAAAAGAGCTTATTCGGAGAAAAGGCTCAATTCGATAGATGGCTATGGCGGGACTTATGGTTTATGTATTAAAGATACGATGAAATCCAATCATTTCTTTCACAACTTCTTTCCTCGAATGAGTTGCGATTGCCATAATGTTGGGGAGGAGAGAGCCTCCCATAAGGTGCGATATGGAGTGTTTGTATCTCTTCCTCCTTGTTCTTGAATTCTATCATATGAAGGAGATTAGGTCACTTCGGTGGAGAGAGGGAGAGGAACAAAAAGGGATCAAAAACTGTTCAAAGCAACTGAGCCGTCCATTCTCTATATTTCTATAAGATTTCCGTCCTCCATGTCCTCCTCCCGGACATCCCCTACCCATTTCCGATATCTCCTTTCCCTTGGTCCATATCCGCCTGTATCATTTTCCTTCGTTTTATGGGAATATCCACCAGTCTACCGGACATTAAAAGGAACCGAAGTAATAAATGAATAAAAAGTTTTAAAGAAGAACGGGGTTGACTGTGAAGAAGAAAAGATAGGGTATATTAAGAAACCGTGATGTATGCTTCATAAGTATTGAAAAAAGAAAAACCATATTATCAACTAGAACTCCGCGCTCAATGCTGAAAGGCCACAAAAGAAGGCCTTTGAATAAGTAAACAAAAACCGATGTATGCTATGGAGGAGAACAGCCGTTCAAGAAAGGGCAAACACCCATTAGAACAGTCTAATTGGGGGTTGGAAGAACAATGAGGATGAAGAAGGAGCAAACTCGAAGACAGCACTAAGGCATATCTTGGTTTGCGGTGCCGACTGGCCGAGGGCCAGAGGCCAGACAAGTCTTCGCGTACGCGTTGAAGGACAACGACGCGGCTCGTACCACTGATAGGAGGCAAAAACACTAGCCCACACTGCCATGTGAACTGAGTGGAGTCGAATGAAGCAAGCCCACAGGACTGCCTCATCCTTGACACTACTCAAGAGGATGATAGCACGCCACGGGGTTCCACTTTTTGATTTTTGCCTTCAGGAACAGACCAGGTTCTGTGGGAAGAAAGAAGGAAAGAAGAAGTTGCCCCAAGCGGCGTTCTTTCGGCATTACATACGGCGTCGACGTGATTGGGCATTTGTAGTATATGCTGAAGGGAAGAGAGGAGGATAGCCCACTGTCTCTTTATTCCCGCGGACCAACTGGAGAGGGTATCCGCTCGCCGTGCCCTTTTTGGGAAGTGATTTGCCCTAGTCTGCCAAACTGGGGAGAGAGAGGTTTGAGTTTTTTTCTTCTCTTTTCATTTCAGATTCTAGTAACAAACGGGGCACTGTTAGCGTTGTGGAGACATAAAGAAAATACAGGGTCCTGAAGCCTGTATGAATCCCCAGGGTTTGGGACTTTGGAGAAGGAGGCTAATTACCTAGTGGTAGCGCAGTGCAAAACGAGGATTGTCGGGGGAGGGCTGAACTGCCAGAGGGAGAAGGTAGCCGAGGTCCGGAGAACGCGTTTTCCTAGCGCCCCATTCCATTTCGCATTGGAGCTAAACCCGACTCGGAAGGGCTCCGTATTCGCCGTCGTCTCCACGCCCGTTGGAAGCCGCTGGAATTATCGTGACAATGCCAGTTGGATTGTCGGTTGGCATGGAGAGGGGAGTGCTCGCGTGAGGTGCGTCGAGGATGGAACGCGGCAAAAAATTCCAAAACTTCTTTCGTTCTTTTCGCGATTTTCGAGGCGCAGAAAAAGGTAACTCTCTGAAAGCTCAATTTTCTGTTTGCTTTCCTCTTCAAAACGTGCTCCAATTCCAGTCCCTCGGCACACTAGCCGCAACGCTCGCGCCCTTCGCCAGGCCCAACCCCGCCAGTGCGGGCTCGGACGCCGACGCGGCCGCAGCGATAGGATTAACAGGACCCTTGGAATCTGTGAGGTGGTTATTGCTACTTCCGGCCGCGGCCTCGGAGGAAGCTGAGCTGGAGTTGCGGCTGCTGTTGCGGCTCCTCCAGGATTGGTACTCGGCGTGGCAGTGATTGCACGAGCGCGAGAGCGTACCACGGGGGTTGTAGTTTGCGTCTTGGTCAAGGGGCGCTACTTTGCTCGAGTGGAAGTCGCAGAAGATATTGCCGCAGCGGCGGCAGTGGTGGCGGCGCGTGAAGTAGCCGAAGGTTCGCTTGCAGGTTGGGTCGTCGCATACTGTTGAGGAGGCATCGGGCTAGAAAGTACAGGTTTTTTTGATTAGAAAACATGTTCTTGTTTGGTTTGGTTTGGTTTGGACAGCGATGTCTCAGAGATAAGGGTGAGTCGATGGGGCCAGGGCCACTACACGAGGCATATCGCCGGGCAAAGAAATAAAGATCCGAGACAAACGTGTCACGTTCTCGATATAGACCTTTTCTTCGTGCCTAGGCCCATCACGCTCCTTGTATAACACCATCTAAGTGAAAGGGCGTAACGACAAATCCCTTGCCGCCCTCGCGTCGACACTGGACACATACCTTCCAATGCTGCCTCGTAGGCATGGCGGTCACGTCCGGGAACAGACCGACATCCAGCTCATCGTCCTCGAAAGTCTTGCTGCTATCGTCGGTCGATCGGCGAGTTAACCTCGACATGGCGGAGCCCGCGAAACCGAGAAGACTAGTATTGGATCGGGTAAGACTGCCCACGGGGGAGTTGTCTTCCGAGCGGGAAGTCTTGGGGGTCGGTATGGGCTTCGAAGGGAACTCATTCGGTCGCAACGCCGCTGGCATAAAGAGCGGCCGAGCCTGGCGGGTGTGATAGGTCTTGGGTGAGGTCGGGGAGTGGCCAGATGAGCCGCTGCTGCTGAGGGAGGAGACACCTGTGTAGTTCGTCCCGTTCTGGGGGATCTGGTAGGATTGCGACCGATTGTGGTTCTGGTGCTGGTGCTGGTGTTGGCGCTGGTACTGAGTGTGGTGAGCTTGGTTGGGGTAGAACTGAGGATAGCCTTGCTGTGTGTTGACAGCAGGCATGATGAGGTCGGTGGCCATGGTCGGAAGGTGGTCGCGTGCGTGAGATCGGTGTTCTCAGAAAATTACGAGGGCAAGGGAAAAAAGGTATCGATGGAAATAAATAGAGTCCCCAAAGAATATTGTGTTTGAGGGGAGAATTTCCCTGCGGTGGGCGTCGGTGGTGAAGAAGGGCGGGCGAGGAGGGAAAAGGGAGGAAGGTGCAAGTGAGCTGCGACTGGCTTATTGCTCTTTGCGAAATTGCCAGGTTCGTGTAAAAGTGCACCGAAAATTAGGTGTGATAGGTTCGAAGAAAAAAGAGGAAAAACTGCACGCGGAAGACGTCGCCAATTGATTAAACGGATTTTATCGAGTCGTCGCTTTTAAAAAGGAAGATGGTTGACGTCGGGCGCGAATCCGATCGTTGGTTGGGAGAGGGAGAGAGATAGAGGAGGGAAGGGAAGTGAGGAGATCGTAACAAGACACACTTATCGCGTCTCACACACTGAGGGAGATTGTCAAGGTGATGAAACGGAGGCGGGAAGGAAAGACCGTGGGTACTTGTCACTTTCTTGTTCTGGGGGCCCTCTTCTGCTTTTTGGGGGGGAAGGAGGCGGGGACCTTATTTGGGATTCCCTCTTTCTGACGGGCGACGATGGGACTCGCTTTCGCTTGGCGGAAAGAAGGACCTCGATTTGGGCCTGTGAGGGCCTGCTTATTATTGCGCAGTGGGGATCTATTAGTGGGTGGGTTTGGGACTGGGTTGGACTGTGGTTGGAGTGGATGGTGGAGCAGGAGCGACCAGGACCGCTAGCGGGCCTAGCGGGCTTAAAAAGCCCAGGGTCGCAATAAAAGCGTATAACACTTGCGGCAATTGGCGGATCGGTGGGCTTGGCACGCGTACAAAGTACGTATCTAAACTACGCTAATAATACTTGGTACCGCACTACGCAGGACCAAGTACGAAGTAATTAGTCCATCCCAAACTAGTCTAGCACAGTACTACGGTACTAAGATAACGGTACTTGTGTACTGAGGTACGGTGGTACTTCATACACTGTGAGTGCATCGTGGTGTATGTACCTCGGAGCGGGACCGAGAGACACCGTCTGCAACTGCAACGTCCTTGCGGTCGGAGATGTGGAGGGTGGAGGCGAAAAGAGGACAACAAGGCCGAGAAGAAGGCCAGAAGAGTTCCTCAAACTCGTGGGGAAAGTCAGGCTGGGGCGACACGCGACTCGACTCGACTCGGCCGGAAGGTGGATAATAATATAATTGTTGGATTCGCGCTGCGGCGGGCGTATCACGGCCAAACAGAAACATACGTACAAGTAGAGCCTAGTGTATTTGCTGCGTATGAAAGAGTGGGCGGCGAGATGGGCTGCGCGACACCTGAGGTGTAGTGTCCTTCGCCAAGTCTGGTGGTTTTGGTTTAGCACGGCGCGGGTGACGGAGAAGAATCGTGATGGTGGAACAACGGATCATAAGTAGAGAGAGTCAATATTGAGCAGTATCGTGATGGTGGATACATGTTGATACGCCAGAAACACAGCCTCTTGGTTCAGGGTCTCGCAACTTCACAGGTCAAACCTAAAATCTAGTCGCCGCCGTATTGTAAAAGCTTAGCAAGACACCGATAGCTCTGAGGCACCGGTCTTAACACCGAAATATTGCTGCTTGGGGAATTGTGGAGGGAAGAACACGCGAGCTTACAAACAACAGCTTACTTTGCAGAGTGTCAACTTTGTAGCAACCACTTCAAGTCCCTCAAACTATGACGACACTAAACCTTTCCCACCGATAGCCCTCCGCCCATTGATTCGAGTATTCTCGGAAGCCGATCCGCATGGGCAAGCGTCAGGGAAGGAAAAGAACTCCTTCACATTCCCCTACCCCTCCCGGCCGCAGAGGTCAGGCATGTCTAACGATGATGCACCGACCGATACAAGAACGAACCTAGCCGCAGCCAGAGGCGGTCGTAGTGTGCCTCGTAGTGTAAACGTCTGGTCCTAGCACCGCTCCTGCACCGCACGTCCTCCCAAGGGCACAGTGCACTTGGTTTCCCAACCCCTCGGTGAAACTCGAAATTGAGGCGATGGGGGAAGCTAAACTACGAGGTAACTCCGCGTGCTCTCGTCCACTCGGCCGGAGTCTATTACGAAGCCTTGAATTCTGATCATCGGGATTCTTTGTGGGTGGTTCATTGTGAACGACGAAATATTCATGCGCTACGGGGGACGCAGGATCAACCCCTGCCTTGGCCCCGGTCTTGGGACGCCTTGGAACCCTGCAAACCCCGGGCTATCACCTCCGATCGGAGTCCACTTTACGAAGGAAATGTGATGGGTCTTCCTGTTACTTAACCGAATTAGACTCCCAGCGCGATGAGAGAGAAGAAAGAATAACAGCGAAAAACCGACACTCGAAGGAGCATCAGGAGCTATCGAATTGTCAAGTGTACGAAGTAATAGCTTTCCTCCTCATTCTTACTCGTCGGTCATTCCGTCTCGGCCGTATGGTGAAGTACAATCCGTAACATACTTGTAGAAGTAAAGTCGCAGAGTTTGTGCGACTCTATGACGACTGAAAAGCATGTTGAGTTCACCACCTCTTTCGTGGCTGGTTCTCGCAGCTTAAGCCACCCCCTCTTGCGACGTCGGAGGACTGTTTACAAGGATTAGCGAGATCATTCATTTTACCACGAGCGCAACATGCATGCTCGCCCAAGTAATATCCACCACAGTACGAAGTAAGAATAGTACCAAATAATATACTGTTTTGAACACCCATCTCCACAAAACGGGAGAACCGAGGACGAGAGCCAAAATTAGGAATGTACGAGGTACACAGGTACCTCGTGCAGTGCTTCTCACAGTTGCCATCCATCCTGTTCCCTTTCCTCCCTCCATCATGCCGTGGTTCCTATTCTCTGAAACCCAACGAAGACGACTCGTCAGAAAAGGAGGGTATAAAGGTGGACGGTGCCGTCCGGGTGGATCTGCTCTGCTTTTCTTACTACGCATACTTTGTACTTCGTACCCTCAATTGTGAGGCTTGTGTCCCGGCTGCTTATCTCTGGAGGCAAGTAATATTAGTTTTTGTGGATTGCTTCTTATGCTTTTTTGTTTGTCTTCAATGTGTGCGGATTGGTTAAGACAGCACGGAATTACGCATACGTAGCCAACGGCTTCCGCCTCGTGGCCGCGGTTTACACTAGATGGGTTCCACGGATCGCCATGCCGTACGAGGACCTACAAAGAGGACTGCACGACACTAGTAGAGAAGCAGAAGAACCGAGAGCGATCAAATGTAAGACAGCGGGTACTGATAAGCGAGTTTATTTAGCCGGCCGAAGTGCTTCGACGGTTCAATGTTGACGTTGCACTTGCACGAAGTACTCTGAATCTCCAGACCGTGCTATCAGTGGCTGAACTTCTGAGTTCTCACTGGGCTTCAATGCCAGACATTTGATGGTCTCCATAAATTTAACTCCTCGTGATAGGGGACCCGATCCAGAGAACGTCGAAGTCTAGCGTACGACACTACTTTTGCAAACTACACTGCATTTGTAGCGAAAACAAAAGACGATCTCTATCCCCTAAACTTGAGGCGTCTGCCTTTTCACCTCGTAAACGGCTTTCCTGCCAAAATGCAGGAATCATCCAACATGTCGAACAGCACGGATTTTCTTTTCTATCTAGTTTACGAGCCGCGGGCAATAGTTAGGCTTCTCCTCCCATCTTAGGCAGCGATCACCAAAGGGTGGTCCTTCGGCTGCAACCTTCGCTCTCAGATGCCGTCCGTCAACTTTCACCACAGGTGCTCGGGAGAATGATCAGCCAGGCTACTTACCTCTTCAAGTGTACGAAGCTGTAGGTGCAGTACCGGCTGCAAATATACGATTTCGGCCGATCCCGTTTCGCACGATAGTTGTCGATCTCCGCCGTTTTTAATCCTAGTCGCTTTTTCCCTCGACCGAGCCTGGACCGTCGAATGCCGCCCGTCATGTCAGCCCATGACGCAAATGCTGCATCTCTCTCTCGACCAGCGACATTTTGGGAGGAAAGAGAAGTGAACTTGCGGAAACTTAGCCACCGTTTCTCGGAGAAGCCTTTTCCCCTTTCCCGCGAAACGCCACAGACACGTTCTAAAGAAACTGCCACTGTTACCATTACACTGTGAAGGCTTCCAGAGAAACCTTCCATCCCCTTTCGTAGGCCGCGCTAGGCGAACACCGACAAAAACGCTGAGGCCTTCGCTTCTGTTCGCCTCCATCCGATTGTCACTTCGCAAGAAGATTAAAACGTGGTTGAAGAAGGGAGGACTAAACCTTTGGAACGTCATCTATTTTGACAACGCCATCTGTCATCCAGCCTTGCTGCAAGTGAGGGTTGCATCGTGAGTGAGAACGGGGAAATAATTCGAGGTGGTGTGTGTGGGCTTTGCAGGCTTCTGATATTGGTGACAAGTCGACGTGCATGGTTAAATGATGATGGCCAATGTCTTCCGAGCAAAAATGCATTTTGCTTGAATACAAGTTATTTTTTACTCCTTTCTCTCTGAGAAACTATTACGAAGTAAGGCATCGATGAAGATGCCATTTCTTTTGCCTTCTTTTTCTTCTTCACCTTGGCTCATCGGGGCTTCTTTGGAGCGAAGGGAGACGTGGATTTCTCGAGGTTATTTCGGACTTGTCGCTTCTGGCGATACAATTTCATCCCGACGCCAGGCTTTTCAGCCCCCAAAACCCTTCCGGCCTCCTCCGCACCTCCCTCCCTTCCCCCCCTTTTCACCTTTCCCTTTGCCGTTGTTCAATTTCTGCCCCATGCATGGCTTCTTCCTTGACACATGGCAGCAAGCTCTGAACCTAGAGCCTACACCATACTACACCAAACCGGGATGGAACCGCCAACTCGATCCTCTTTTTCTCCGCTCGGAAACGCCTAAATCTTCGATGATACCTCATTCCGAGACCGTTGATTTTTCTTGATTACTAGCGTAGTGTAGTAGTGTACAGGACCAGTAGTGTAGCCCGGGTACCGAGAGGAAACCCGGAGACCCCGGAGATGTTGGGAGATGATTTCGGGACCAAAGGAATTCTGTCCCGAGTTTCTTCAAGGGCGGCGTATTGTTTAATGTCACCATGAGACAGAGACCAGCCCAATTAATTGAGCGAAAATGACAGCCTTTCGGTGTCCCTCTTCGGAAGACTGCTATCCTTCATAATTCTCCTCTCTCCTCTCTCTGCTTTTCCTTGACGATTGTGAGGATTTAGAATCCCCGTGGACAAGGCAATCCCTTCCTCACTTTTACACTAAAGGAGGAAAAAATAATACCTGTAATAAAGCCAAAGAGCTGCAGTCTAGTCTATTAACCCATAATATCACAAATATCACCCGCATACCAAAGGAGCATGTGGAGCACTCGAGTCGAGTACTTCGTACCCTCCTCCGCCCCTCCATCAAGCTTAGCTTTCTTATCGCCGCACGTCGATTGGCCACTTCGTGCTCCTCCGATTTCCGCTTTTTTTTTTTGCCCCTCCAACTTTCCTGAGATCCCTCGAGTCCACTGGTCCATCAGCTTCTGCCGGTCCCCACTTTTCACATGTGATGGTGCACATCAACAAAAAATTGAATCCAAAGCGCCTAACCCCGGAAAGAACGAAACGGGGTTCTCCTCCCCTCTTTGTTCCTTGTACTTGAGATTTGCGGAGCGGACTCGCTGCGGGGTAGGTACCATCTTGTTCACCGCCCTTCAGATTAGCTCGGGAGCCGAAACTTCTTGGTGCACTCTTCGTACGAAGTAAATTTGGGATGGAGAGGGTGTGTCGCATGAAGTGCGTTTAAGTTGCATCCCTCACACTCTTCATCTTCTTAATAAGCGAGCGACTGGAAGCCGTGCATGGTCACGAGAGAAGAAAGGAACGACGTGTAAGTCTCAAAATTAGGTTATGTCTTGAGTATTCACGATGATTACAATAGCTTCACTGAGGACTTGGCCGCTATATTCGACCTTGAATGATATTATCATACCATTTCTATCGTGTCCAAGTCTCGTTACCCCCCAATGCAATAGTCATACACAATGATCGCCACACAACGTTGCCCTAAGAGTCCGCTCCCCTCTCCTTCGTCTTAGATTGATCCCGAAACCGCTCGCATCGTGACATTCACAACCCGGTCTAAACCGTTCAATTAGACCGCTTTTGCCCCTCCCCCATCTCGTTATGCACCTAACGATGACCTACAGCGCCTAGTTTACTTATGACATCTTCTAGCCAACCAAACATGCTAAACCCCCCACCTCACGTTACCCGGCCAGAAAGACGACCAAGTCTTGGGTTTGTGACCGGAGTCCCTGCGGGGTGGAAATGAGAATGGTAGGAGCAAACCCCGGAGATCCAGTCCTTGTCTCGAAACGAAGAGCGAGGCAGGTCGGGCAATGCAAGACCCCTCTCAGCGGAGCCGCAAATGAAACGTCTAACTCCCCTTCTGTTGTCCAAGCCAGAGCCCAAGATTGGGGGCGGGAGGCTGATGACGTGGGTGTCTAAAACTGCCTGGCGAAAAAAAAAGGCCTGGTAATGATCAAGGCATCTCCCATCTGCCGCTCTTTCCGCCATCCTTGAGAGTGACCCGTAAACCATCAATGACCATTCCCTTGTCAACCGCCTTGCACATGTCGTAGATTGTAAGAGCCGCCGTAGACGCCGCCGTCAACGCCTCCATCTCAACACCCGTTTTCCCGTCGCACGACACCGTTGCCTTGACGTCGATCGCATTGCCGCTCTTGTCCAGCGACAGATCTACGCCGACATGCGATATCGGAATTGGGTGGCAGAGCGGTATGAGATCGGGAGTCCTTTTGGAGGCCATGATACCGGCCACTCTGGCAACGCCTAGGACGTCGCCCTTCTTCATGCCGTTTTCTTCAATGAGCTTGAGGGCCACCTCTGTCGAAAACCTGACCTTGCAGGCTGCCGTGGCGATGCGCGACGTTACTGCTTTCTCGGAGATGGATACCATGTGGGCAGAGCCCGAATCGGAAACGTGAGTCAGCTTCTTGAGAGCGGCCGGTTTTACCATCTTCGCCTCTTTGTTCTCCTCTTGGCGTAGACGGCGTGTAGTCGAGAAGAGCCGCGAACTACTCTGCGTCCGATCTCCTGCGAACAAGGAGCTCCCAATAGTATTGATCGCCCGGAGCGATCGTGGCACAGGAGACGCCAAAAAGCTACGCGATTGTTGTGGGTATCTAGGGGAAAGAGTAGGATCTACACGGCGTACTTAGTCCCAGAACCTCCTAGAACGTAGCGTTCCCTCCTCTTCCGGAGATGCGAGGTGCCAAAGGCTGTACAATGTAATCCAACGATTACCTTCCAACTAGAGCGGCTAGGAGGCAAGGCGTATATATACATGTCTCGGGTATTTTCAAACGGGATAGACCAGAGTTACCCACCTATAAGGATCATAGGCCGGTTCTTCATATGTTCCAGTTCGCCAATACCGGCGTGCTTTGCTTTCTTGCGCTTGACAGCCATGCCGATGACGTTGAGTAGCTCTTCTTGGTTGACAAGCACGCCTGGAGCATGGTCAGATGGGGAGAGACTCTGGCCTTGACCCATAACAACCTGCTTTATCGTATCGAAGACCTCCTCATCGATGGGCTCGCGGTTGTTGATTTTCCGCAGGATATCACGCAACGACACTTCAGCGTTTCCGAAAAGACAGACTTTGAGGTTCCCGTCACTGGTAATACGCAACCGGTTGCAAGTGCCGCAAAAGTTGTGCGTCATGCTCGTGATGAAGCCAAGTCTGCCAGCGAAACCGGGGATATGCCACGTCTTGCTCGTATCATTTCGATGATCGCGAACCTTTTCCAGGGTGGGATATTTCTCCTTGATCACGTCCAGCATCTCCGAGTAGCCCAACATCTTCGTCTTGTTCCATTTATTTCCATCAAAGGGCATGTATTCGATGAATCGAACCTCGACATTCTTTTCACGCGTCATGTCCACAAATGACATGATTTCACGGTCATTGATGCCGCGCATCACGACACAGTTAATCTTGAACTTGATGCCGGCGCCGTGCCGATTTAGCTCAAAGATCTTGTCCATGCTCCTCTTCACGGCGTCGAAGCCTTTGCGCCGTGTCATGATTTGGAACTGCCAGGGATCTAGAGTGTCCAGGCTCAGATTGATCCCAGTAAGACCAGCCTCAACCATGCTGTCGAGCTTTCGGTGAAGGGAGAGACCGTTCGTGGTAATGCAGAGCTCGCGAAGCCCGTGGCGTCTAAGAGCGCCTATTTGATGCATGAGAGGGACAATATCTCTACGAACGGTCGGTTCACCCCCAGTTAAGCGGATCTTAGTTACGCCCTGAGAAACGAAGACGGAAGACAGAAGCACGATCTCGGGCGTGGTGAGAAGCTCTCGAGAGGGCGATAATGGGACGCCTTCCTCGGGCATGCAGTAAACACAGCGGAGGTTACACCTTTCTGTAACCGAGATGCGAAGATAGTCATGTTGGCGATTAAAGGAATCAGTCAAGAAGTCAGAGAAGGGTCTTGCGGATTTGAGATTTTCTCGGCGGAGACTTTGGCTCGACTGAGGGGCTGTTGCCGGCTCAGGTTTTTCAAAGGCCCGGGTCTGGTGTAGACTCCTATTTAACGTCCACGGCAGGAAGGGCCCAGAGGCGTTGGAGGAAGGTTTGAGCTGGTCGCGAACCCTCGCCCGTGAACGGTAAAGGGTACCACGAAGCATCGCTGCCGGTGGGCGCTAAAGCACCCTTGGAAGGGGAGAGGCACGATTAAAAGATGAACGATCCGCTACACATACATAGTATGGGAGCAGGAATAGAATGAATATCGGTTCTCAAGTCACAAGGATGATCCAAGCCAGGAACCGGTGTAGGCTGACGATTGGATCAGTTGTCGCAAACTGAAGTGTTGGATACCGCTCGACACCCAACACCCGACACCAAAACGGGTCGCCTGGCGATTGTGTTAAGGAACAAGCAACCACTGGAAGTCAGAATTTGAGGGTGAGGATACCGCATTGGCCACGCCCTTCGAACAATCAAGATATCTCAAGCCCTTGGAGGCGATGTCATTCAGTTAGTAAGCCCCGGCGTCATTGGCTGGAGCCCCACTACGAAGTACAGTGTAAAACAGTTGACCCTGAGCAACGAGAAGGATATCCGCGGGGGAAGTTGCGACGCGACACGTCGGAAAGCTCCTGCTTACTCGGATTGAATCATTGAATCGTCGAGTTTCAACATCACGAGGGTCTTTCCGCCAGAATAATTTCACAATTTGTGCCTTCTCTACGATATCTGGAATTGGCCTGTGATATAAAGACGATGACTGCTCCTTCCCTGACTCTATTGTGAAAATTTGTCTACCCCGCTGCACTTTATTTACATTGAGGTTTGTTTGAGCTTCAAGGCATTCCAGCCATAGAACAGCCAGACAATGCAATGCACATTTGGTCTCCAAAGATCTTCATTTGATAATACAATTACTTTTGGAGCACCCGAGAGCTCATTGTTGTGCAATTCTCTTAGCTCATTAGGATCCCATACTGGTCCCTCGAAGCACCATCAGAGATGATTTTCTCCCCGCTGTTCAAGTGTAAGTTCTCCCTCCTTCAAGATGCTGCTCTCAAGCTGAAACGAACCTCCCACTTAGCATCCACTCATTCCGTCCCTAGCCCGGACGGACAGCTTGTGGCGACCCTGCTGTTGTCCAAGATCATCATTCGCTCTGTACAGAGCCTTCGGACAGTCCATGAGGTAACACCACCGACAGCCTCGGAGCTTGCTGGGCCGATACTGGCTTTCACTTGGTCCCCGTCATCCTCAAAAATCCTCATCGCTACAGCAAGCTACATCCATGTTCTTGGGGTTGTCGATCCCCGGTTCCGCGCCGTTATACGCGTTCCGGGCCCAAGTGCTGCTCGGCCAAGCTTCGTCCGATTCGGTCCCGATGATGGGACGATATACGCCTTCTCCTCACTTGGCATCAAACTCTCAATTTTTAACTTGGCCACCACCAAGGTAGTTGAGATAAACAATCCCAAGTTCTACCACCCGGTGTCTGCGTCGAGGTGTCTTTCATTCCGCCCTGGCTCGTCTCATCTTGCGGTTCTTACCCGCACTGCTGGCAGGGATGTTATTAGCCTGCATGCACCGCCAGCGTGGGACGCCCAAAGATCCTGGTACCCTGACACCGTTGACTGTCAGGGCCTAGTGTGGTCTTCGGACGGCAGGTGGCTTATCGTTTGGGAGTCGGCTTCGCAGGGCCACAAGCTCCTGTTCTACACCCCCGATGGTCATCTCTTCCGGACTTGGGCTGGGGCCAATGCCACGCTTCCCGAATTAGACTTGAAGCATGCCGAATTAGGTGCAGGTGTCAAGCGCTGCCAACTCAGCCCAGATGCGAGGAGGGTGGCCGTGTGTGACCACACTCGGTTTATCTACATTCTAGAGGTACCAGCGGCATTGGAGACTATGAGGTTTCACCATCCAGCGAGCGCCATCATCCCCAAAGATACCCTCCAGGTATGTGTGCCGATCCCTCGCATATGTAGCTCTGCCCCACGTTCAAATGATGTTTGCTTCCCTTTTAAGACATACTTGCGTCCGCGTCATCACTCCTCCTGTTACACAGCAACCCCCATTGCTCGATTTGGGCCCTGCCAACATGTCATTGAACCCTGTATGCTAACGGCATTTCAAATGATGTTAGATTTGGCAAGAACAACTAAACATGCCTCAAAGCCCACCAGCGCGCGTTGTTCATGCTTTTGGGAGGGTTACTCAACCCATCTCCCCACCAGGCCCGTCGTCGAATAGTATTGCCATAACCGAGCCCAGTCTCGGCGGTTCTTCCTGTACTTTCGATGCCTCCTCCTCCCTCTTAGCTTCTCGGATCGAAGACTCACCGACGGCCCTCTGGATATGGGACCTCTCAGCCATGGAGCTTCGCGCGGTACTCATCTTCTCGTCAGACATTGCCTTATTTCGATGGCATCCGTCAATCCCCGAACTTCTCTCCATTACCTGCCAAGGTCGAGACTATGACGGCGTAGTATTTGTTTGGGATCCGCTCTCCAACGGACCACGCCCGATGGATTGTGCTTCATTCTTTCCGGACGAGAAAGTCGCGCCGAAATGGCAGACCGCATGGGTAAATTCAGACACCCCTCCCGCCACGGTCTATGTGGGTGACAGCAACCGGTACCTGCTTGCCTCTCTCGCGGAATCTGGAGATCCCCATCCTCATTGGAAGGATGTCCAGCTCAGCCCCTCGGATGGGAATACATTATCAATTGATAATGTCCTTCAGTCCCATGAGGATTGGAATGGCTCTTTGGCTGACATGGAGGATGACACTCAATCTGGCCCCGATGATACGTTCAGTTTCAAGAAAATCTAGAGACACGGTAATCATCACCGAGAATCATTGCTTCGCTTCTCTTCCCTTCACAAGTCGTGTTCTGCCGGACGACACTAATTTGTAGCTCGCATATGCCGATCTGATATAGTCTGTCAGTCCGCCGCAAGACGGGACCAACCGCTAAGCACCCTAATCCATGGAGTTAGGGTCCACAATCTCCTCCTCTTATCATGGAAACTTCTAGAGGCACATTTACTCAGCCCGCCCCCTACCTACAGACGGATCATTTTGGCTAGCAAGTCCAGCGACTGCCGTCTTGTCTCCTACAGCAACCATCCCAAAATGGCCTTCATTTTCGCACTCCATTTCGACTTCAAGCTGCCTGCAGACGAATGCATTTGAGGTCGGTGTTCCGAATTTGGCAGACCCAAGTTATTGGGTAACCGGAACTGCTTTCGCAGTTTGGAACCCACCATCGATACGCCATTGCGCTCGTCAACTTCCACCATCTTTGTTGTTGATGCAGTTAGGATGTCTGATGCTACCGAGAAAACGCATCGCCGTATTATTTTAATGCTCGTTGGGTTATGTTGATGGCAACACTCCGCCTCTCAGGTCAAGATTGTGTAATTTTCCAGTCAGACATGGCATGCCATGCAGAGACTCTCCAGGCAGGGTGTTTGGGGGAGCCTCAAGTCAATTTGATGATGAAGCTCCTCTCCCATAAGAAACCGCGTCGATCATAAGATCTGCGGCTGTTTGCATGCTAATCTTGTCTTATGCGACTGAAGGGCCTTGCACACTTTTCGCATTTTTTTCTTCTTCCCTTTGGTCATAGGAAGCGACCGATTCTGTCACAGATGAACGAACGCCTAGACAGAATCAAATATTGGTACCGAACAGTGCATTCGCTAAAATACCCCAAAGCACATAGACATGGGTGGGGGGTCTGTCTCTCGTGTACACATTTGCTGCCTATTCCTGTCCGGTTTGCACCATCCAAGTTGTACCTGCTACCCCAACCTGTCAAAGACCCCCTCGCCCAGACAGACGCCACACACATCCTCAGAACGACGTCAAGCCAATAATGCATGCAATCCGGGCCCTCACACATTCCCTTTTCAGCTAAAGCCATCTCCAATCGCTTCGAACGTCACTCCGACCTGTCATCCATCCATACCATTAGCAGTCATTTGGGAGAGTTGAAGGGACCGGGAACAGCCCGTAACTACGGGAAATAGGATCGGTCCGCGAACGCTGTTTCGGCTGGTTTACCCCTGCTCACATTTGCCATGGCCGACTGGCCCCGCGGAAGTCTTAGCCGGCAGCACCCTCACATGCTCGTTGATCCTATCCATTCGTGATATCTACTGCCCCCAAATCACGCCCAAGGGAGGCACTGAAGCTTTTTTTCTCCTGACAAGATGTCGTACTTCCTCCCTTGGAAGGGTGCGCGGGCACTTGGGGCCGGATTTTAGGTTGAATTTAACAGGGTGATAATCCCGAATGATCGAGCCTGCATTTGAGAAAGAGCGGGATAGAAGATTGTTAAGGGTGGTGAGGGTTCAAGGAACTCTAGGATGGCGTATATATATTTCCGGTTGACTCCTTCGTTTCTTGGCTTTGACCTTCATTTCGACTGACAAGCCCTTGCTTAACCAGTCTGCTGTATCTCCCAAGTTTTTTTTTCCCTTTCTTAATCTTCTCGTGCAGTTCCATCTTGTTATTACCCGGCATATGAGCATTATAGGTTGTGTGCTATTATCGCGCAGCCCTACCTTAGACTGAAGGTTTACCGGGCCTCCCTCGAACCATTGCCTCGGGACGATCCAGAGATCCGTCGTGCATATCTCGGCTCCCCCATACGCAGGGTATCTGCAATAGAAGGCTGTCGTTGATATTGCCAAGCCTATTGCTTCTCGTTTCCAACATGGGATCTGATGCTACTACGATGCGTGAGGTCGAGCCGGGTAATAAGACGGGAGTTTATTACATCACGATTTCCAACGTGAGTATATTCCTTGAGAGAGGTTACATTCGCACTGCCTACGAGTGCTGCAGCTGTTTCCCTTCTCGCAGGAACAGGACAATGGAAAACCGTCCCTTCCCTTCAAACACTCTGATTTGTTTATCCATAACACATCATGATATACCGTCAGTCTCTGACTGTGTAAATGAATAGCTGCCGTTCAATACACAATGGAAAGACCTCAAGGACTACGTGAGGACGGTGTGCGACGTTGATTATGCAGAGGTCTTCAATGCCAGCACTCATGCGTGGGTGAGGATCATCGGACACGATGAATTCCGCAAGGCCTTCGGTAAGTCATCGTACAATCTTGTACTCTCCTCGATATGCTGACGATAGCATCGTTCAACGGCACACGTACTAACGGTGACAGCGCTTCTCAATGGTGGCCTTTTCAAGGGCAGATACCTCGTTGCCGATGGTAGGAACGAGAAGGAGAAAATTTCGATTCGAACCTTGATCAACGTAGGTAGTAGGCCTAAGGGGCCCACGGCGACGCATGAGGCAACGCAAAGCGGTCAGTCCCTTGGGTCGTTTCCATCACCGGTGTCTTCGTCGTTTCCATCGCCAGTGGATTTTAGATCTGATGCCTCGATTCATAACGTAAGTAATTACTGCCTTTCTCTTTTTTTCTCCTTTTCCTCTTCTTTCTCACTCTCTCTCTTCCGCCCCCCATTATCTTGCTTAAATCTTCCCGACTGAGAGCTCTCATCTAACTATCATCGTTTCAGTGGAGTCTGGGATCACCGAGTACGATGTCGGTGGACGGAGGGGTAAGGCTGGACTATTTCACGGCCAACGGGAGCACACCGCTTGACGAGGGCATGGAAAGGCTTGGCATGGCTGGCGCCGATTCGTATTACGGAACCGACGGGTACGGAACCGGCGCCTACAGCATGGCTGGGTACCCGAACTCTGTTGAAAGTGGGGGTTATAACCAGGGCACCCAATCTGACATGTATGGTCGTGGCTTTGTGAGCAGTCACTACTTTTCCGATGCCGAGTACCGATCAGGGCCGGAAGGTTATGCATGGGATTATCAGAGTTCGGGTTACGGTTACCCCGAAGCCGCGAGTCCGAAGCCTTCAAAGTCGCACAGCAACAAAAAGGTCAAAGGTGAGTCTATCCAAGCTATTACATCCACCAGCGCGCGTTCATCTTCTTACGCCTCTGTACGAGGAGGCCCATCTAACAGCTCCACTTAAGGACAGGGAAGCAGTGGCGCGGGCGGCGGCAGCTCAAAGGCAAAACCAAAGAGCAAGGACAAGGACAAGGGCAAGGCCAAGGCTGAGAATAGTCGGGACTCTAAAGAGCATGGGTCAAGCAAGAAGGCCAAGGACAAAATGGCCGCCACTTCACCGAAATCACTGCTGGCCCGTGTCCCGGTCGTTGTGAACGGCTCGAGCAAGAGGACTGCAGACGATAAGGAGAGTAAGAAAAAGGAAGAGAGGAAGAAAACGAAGTAGTGGGTGTCCATGTTATCGAGATCTGGTCTCTGATCCTAGACCCTCGAAGCAGCAAGTTTGTTGGGTAGTTGGTGGTGGAGGCGCAAGGCGGGAATTGCTATCGAGGCTCCTCCGGGTTGGATTAAACCATTTTTCCTTTCCATTTTTTCTCCTTCTTTAATTTGAAATTTCCCCGCTCTCCAGTCTCGTTTATTCATGCCTCCGCAACGTGCTTGGTGTTTGACGTCGCTCCAACACACCTGGACGTCTCACGCGCTGGTGCTTTGCATGAGGTGACAGAGGTGACTGTCAAATCACAGCTTCATCATCGGCATGGGTGGCTTTCAACAGCCCTAGTCTGGCTGCAGGTCGTTCTCCCCACCATCTGGGACTCGAGAAGCTTGTGGAATTGCGACAGGCCAAACGTCGAATAAGACTTCGCAGCACCAAGTTGCTGCTGACGGTTTGGGCTAGATCTTGTCCAGGAGAGAAACTGACAGCACACCCACACCAACATGTCCGCCCTACTCACATACGGCTCACATACAGACGCACCGGGGATCTCATCCGGGATACACAAGATGTGCCTCCGCCGTCATATCAGCTCTCGTCCCAACTGCTGTGAACCCACATATCAAGCGCCATCAGCTCTCGAGCCCAGACCGGGGGGGATCAGCGTGAGCTGGAACCTTGCACGAATAATACCGCCTCAAAATTAGACGCTTTCTTCCACATCTCTCACACTCCCTGGCTTCAGTATCACCATCACTTCCACACTCTATCTCTTTTTTTCGCTATCGGAAATCTTTCCTAAAATGGACTTTTCGGGTTGTAGTCTTTTACAAACGTGACCGTTGTGTTTTCCGGGTGAAAATGCTGCGCTGTTTGGTTGAGATGCAACACCCTGCACCCATAGCACACCTTCACACCTTGACACCTACGCAGCTAACAACACATTTCCCTATTCCCTTGTCAAGACGCTGTTGACCCTGCAGGAAGCCGGCGACCATGAGCACGAGCTTGGTATAGGGTACTTGACCGAGCCCGAAGAGGAGGAAACATCTGTCCGCAGCTCAAATGTACGAACTACGGTGGTGCAACCAACAGCGTGGAATGACGTGGACAAACCATGGCTATGTTTTATTTTTGAATTTCAACCGGTCAAGATGATCCAGCCTGCTCCTGGTTCCCCCCCTCTACTTAAGCTTTTTCTAATGTCCAGCAGAAAGATTTGTGTTTGATGAGTTCGGATCGAGTTGCAGCTTTCGTTCGCCTGCTGGGTTGCATTCTGGGGAAGCAGTGCTTCTTGATTGCCTCCCTTTTCTTCTGTGATTTGTGTTCGTCCACGTCTCTGTTTCTTCTTTTTTTAGGTAGCGAGATGCCCGCATCCTGCCCTTGATTTGGAATTCGGCGCTGCTCTCTACCTATAGGATAACCTCGATGTAAGCTTGCTACTTTCTCTCTACGGAAGGACGGCACGGCAGGTAGGTTTTTAGCCCAGCTTGCACAATGGCTTTGTTTCATGCTTCACGCATTCTCTTCCTCTCTCTCTTTTCTTCTCCTTCCCGTTAGGTCGTTGGGGCTGGGATGGGTCTCCTTTTCCCGGTGAAGCTTCTTGCGACGATTCGTCCAAAGTTGTGAGGCTCAAGGATCGGCAAGCTCTGTGTATCCATACTCTTTCGGTCCCCTTCCTCTTCCCCACGGAGTTCCCTTCTCGACACCGCCAAACTATAACCCGACTTATCGACTATCGTTTCTTGTCATGCTCTCGTTTCCAACGGGTGTCTAATAATATTTCATTTTCATTACCATCTATGTCTCGTTTCTTATTCCCAACATCCATCTTTCCAACCCGCCACATACTTTCGTAGTTACATCTCATTTGGTCATCTCCCCACACCCTCTTCCTGTCCCAAAGCAGACAAACTAATGCTATCCTTCTCCCGTCATGCCAAACTCGCACAAACACATCAACCGACAGTTCACATCTCTCCCTCCTCTCCTCTCCGCC